>WNWK01004302.1:132500-143505 GCA_009830355.1 Cherax destructor | reverse complement strand
AAAAATTTTAATTTTGAAACCAAGAGAAACTTTGAAAACCTACCTAACCTTATTACAACAAGCGCAATTTAATTTAGCCTAACCCAACTAAATATATTTTAGATACGTTAACATTAATTTAATAATAAACAAACACAATGAAATATATTTTTTTCATTATGTTCAGAATGATTTTGGCGAAGTGATTGCATACACAAATTTTCACTTGTCTTATATGGCAATGAGGTTGCTATTTACCAAAATGCATAAGTTTTACTAATCGGCACGACTATAATATATATATATATATATATATATATATATATATATATATATATATATATATATATATATATGTCGTGCCGATTAGGTAAAACTGGTCAATTAGCAAGAACTCATTTAAAATTAAGTCCTTTCTAAAATTTTCTCTTATACGTTTAAAGATATATTTTTTTCATTTATGTTAATGTAAAATTTATAATTTTGTTCCAAGAAAAACTTTGAAAACCTACCTAACCTTATTACAACAAGCGCAATTTAATTTAGCCTAACCCAACTAAATATATTTTAGATACGTTAACATTAATTTAATAATAAACAAACACAATGAAATATATTTTTTCGTTATGTTCAGAATGATTTTGGCGAAATTATTGCATACACAAATTTTCACTTGTCTTATATGGCAAGAAGAGCGTTGCTATTTAAGCCAAAATCGCAAGTTTTACCTAATCGGCACGACATATTATATATATATATATATATATATATATATATATATATATATATATATATATATATATATATATATATATATATATATATATATATATTATGACCACATCCACCAACCACACTCTCCCCACCCACCAACCACACTCTCCCCACCCACCGACCACACTCTCCCCACCCACCGACCACACTCTCCCCACCCACCGACCACACTCTCCCCACCCACCGACCACCTCTCCCCACCCACCGACCACACTCTCGCCACCCACCGACCACACTCTCCCCACCCACCGACCACACTCTCCCCACCCACCAACCACACTCTCCCCACCCACCGACCACACTCTCCCCACCCACCCACCACACTCACCCCACCCACCGACCACACTCTCCCCACCCACCGACCACACTCTCCCCACCCACCGACCACACTCTCCCCACCCACCGACCACACTCTCGCCACCCACCAACCACACTCTCCCCACCCACCGACCACACTCTCCCCACCCACCGACCACACTCTCGCCACCCACCAACCACACTCGTCAATGACGGCCGACTCTTGCAACTTTCATGAGTGCTGAGTGACCACCAGTGATGCTTCAATTGTTCATCACGCTATCAAGTGCAACTCGCTACTTTTTAAACCTCGCCAGATTGACTCAGTGTTAAATTAAGATTATATATATATATATATATATATATATATATATATATATATATATATATATATATATATATATATTTTATATTTTTTTTAAAAATGAAATGACCCATTCACGTCATTCAGTCGAGGTAGGACCAAGAGATGGAACTCCCACACACACACATACACACACATGCATACACACGCGCACACACACACACACACATACACACACATACACACACACACACACACACACAAATACACACTCAGTGACCTTGAAACCTCAAAGGCGATGGGTCCGGACAAGATCTCCCCGTGGGTCCTTCGGGAGGAAGCTGAGGTACTGAGTGTGCCACTTACCACAATATTCAACACATGCCTTGAAACTGGGCAGCTACCTGAGGTATGGAAAAAGGCCAACGTAGTCCACATTTATAAGAAAGGAGACAGAAAAGAGGCAATAAACTATAGACCAGTGTCACTTACGTGTATAGTGTGCAAAGTCATGGAGAAAATCATCAGGAAAAAAGTGGTGGAGCATCTGGAACGGAACAGGATAATCAACGCCAGACAGCACGGATTCATGGAAGGCAATTCCTGTGTAACAAACCTCCTGGAGTTCTATGATAAAGTAACAGAGGTAAGACAAGAGAGAGAAGGGTGGATTGATTGCATTTTCCTGGACTGCAGGAAGGCCTTCGACACAGTTCCTCATATGAGATTAGTGAAGAAGATGGAACACCAAACATGTATAACAGAAAGGGCACTGAGATGGATCAGGGAATACCTGACAGGAAGGCAACAACGGGTCATGGTGCGTGATGAGGTATCACAGTGGGCGCCTGTGACGAGCGGGGTCCCGCAGGGGTCAGTCCTAGGACCAGTGCTATTCTTGCTATATGTGAATGACATGACGGACGGGATAGACTCAGAAGTGTCTCTGTTCGCGGATGATGTGAAATTAATGAGGAGAATCACATCGGATGAGGACCAAGCAGGACTTCAAAGAGACCTGGACAAGCTTGACATCTGGTCTAGCAACTGGCTTCTCGAATTTAATCCCACCAAATGCAAAGTCATGAAGATCGGGGAAGGGCAAAGAAGACCGCTGACAGAGTACAGGCTAGGTGGACAAAGGCTACAAACCTCGTCAAAGGAGAAAGACCTTGGGGTGAGTATAACACCAAGCACGTCTCCGGAGGCACACATCAACCAGATAACTGCGGCAGCATATGGGCGACTGGCAAACCTAAGATTAGCGTTTCGTTACCTTAACAAGGAATCGTTCAAGACACTGTATACCGTGTACGTCAGGCCCATACTAGAGTATGCAGCACCAGTCTGGAACCCACACCTGGTCAAGCACGTCAAGAAATTAGAGAAAGTGCAAAGGTTTGCGACAAGGTTAGTTCCAGAGCTCAGGGGACTGTCCTACGAAGAAAGGTTGAGGGAAATAGGCCTGGCAACATTGGAGGACAGAAGGGTTAGAGGGGACATGATAACGGCATACAAAATACTGCGGGGAATCGACAAGGTAGATAGTGACAGGATATTCCAGAGAGGGAACATAGAAACAAGGGGGCATAATTGGAAGTTGAAGACTCAGATGAGTCAAAGGGATGTTAGGAAGCATTTCTTCAGCCATAGAATAGTCAGGAAGTGGAATAGTCTAGAAAAGATATAGTGGAGGCAGGAACCATACACAGTTTTAAGACGAGGTATGATGAAGCTCATGGAGCAGGGAGAGCAGAGACCCAGTAGCGGACAGAGAAGAGGCGGGGCCAGGAGCTGAGTCTCGACCCCTTCAACCACAATTAGGTGAGTACACACACACATTCAGAACTCAGAATCTATTAGTTAAAATTACCTATGCTATCAATTAAACTTTCTGACTAATTAAGCTAACTGCGACGCGGAGCATTATGGGTGAGTGAATAGACATCATGAGAGAGTGGATGGGTGAGCGGGTGGGTGGAGAAGCATGGGTGGATGGAGAAGCATGGGTGGGTGGTGTTAGGAGAGCAGCATTCCTGGTTTGCTCGCTGGCAGTAACGTACGCTACAAGTGTTTACCGCCTCTCCGCAGTAATAACTCCCCCAAAACACGAGCAGCGAACATTTCCTCCACCCCCAGCGAGCCACAACAGCGTCTCTAACACCATCCCCAGCAAGTGTGACCTCGCTAAACCTTCTTCCTAACTCTGCCTCAGACTTAAAACTTTGTGCGTTTTTCGAAACAAACTTATTAAACCAAACAAAATAAAAAAAAATTGCCACTTTTAGGCTATCGGAAATGTTAAAATTACGGCAATCGAAACTGGGGATTTGCAAACATCCCGTGAAATATATTGCAAATATTTCAGCCTTGCAGCTGGTGAGTAATGGCTATAATTAATATAAGTTATAGCAAGAATGAATGCGATATAGCAAGAAATATTTCGCGGGCAGCGTTCGTTGTTGGGTTTTCCAAAAATCGGGTATATTCTGCTACGAGTCGCCACATTCGCCATACTCGCCACAGTCATTTGTTTAGATGAGACAAAATTATCGAGCCAGAGTTACCGCCGAGTACGTAGGTGTGAAACGTGCTTCGTTAATTATGTACATTATGACTTACGTATATATATATATATATATATATATATATATATATATATATATATATATATATATATATATATATACACACTGAAATTTCAATCTCATTCCTTTCTTAGGGATTCAAGTATTTTTGATTGTTCGCGTTCAGGTTAATAGCGGCCTTATTGATCCAAGTGTAGTCGATAGGTTCTAAATCTAACAGACCAACCGTAAGGGAACAGCTTATTTTCTTGCAGATTTAAGTAGCGTCTATCCAGCTTTTAACAGACGGCGGGTCGAATCCGCACACCAATCTTTACGCTCGACGATCGCAAATGTTCTGTGCTCTACGAAAAAATAATGCAACAAATGTGGAAAAAAAGCATATTAAAATTGTGGTTTACGAGAGTTTTCAGTCATCTGAGATAGCAGGAAAAATGTGAAACTTGTAAAGACAGCAAGAAAGTATTGAGACCTGTTTGACAGCAAGAAAATACGTCTATGTACCTGCAAGAGTAAAAAAAAAAATAGTTTTGATTTATGTTTCTCAAATGAGAATCAGTCACAAAATACGTATTGCACAAGTCTACGAATGTCGCTATATACAAAGGTGCCAACGGGGCAATAACCGGCTGATATAATTTGCGTTACTAAGAATTTACTATACAATGGCACCACCTTTCCTTTAGTAAAACCTCCTTAAGAGTCACCAGTGCTTTCCCGAACTGGCGTAAGTACGATTTCCTATCACGATTACCTTTAGGTTGATTGTGAGTGCTCAGCAGGGTAGTTGTCACCTCAGGCTGGCAACAGCGACTCCGACGTGTGAGGGAGTCACTAGACTGTGTTCACCTGTGTTTACCTGAATATCACAGTCTCGACAAGAGCGAAGGAGCTAAGATCGGGAGACGACGTTTCGCTCTGTGTAGAGCTCTTTTTTCCAGGCATACATGACTTGACTAAGTTCTAACAGAGGGAAACTTGGACGCAATAAAAGCTTGTCCAGCAGCGTTTGCTTCTTCTTCTTCAACACAGATAGGCAGTGCCATGTTAGGCCACAGTGACACATCAATGAACCGGTTCTTGCAGTGGCTCCCACTCCCTATGTTCAACAGTGATTTTTATTTTATTCGAAGGATAACACTTAACCCGTGTTATCCTGGGTATTGCGTTAATCAGGTCTGATTTGAGAAACAAAAAATGTAGGTTCAGTTCACCAAAATATTAAAGATGTTTTCACCAGCATCAAGGCACAACACCAACTTTTACCCTAAACTCACCCCCTTAAAGGGTTCCCAGTTATAGAGGGGAAAAGGGGGCTGGGTCTCTAGGGAGGGATGTATCCTTGGGTCGGACCTGAGTGATTGACGTGGGTCGTACGTCAAGCCAGAAGGCTTTTGATCCAGCGCCCTCACCTGGGAAAAACCCATAAGGCGTAATCACTCTGTTACTTAGGAATGTCGAGCGGCTCATTCAGAAAATTGTAGAGCAATGAGGATATATGTCTGGCCTTGCTCCGGGCTCTTGTTTATGTCTTCCAGAGTGCTGGGCGAGCTTATCACGCGGGCAAGCATTGTATTAGACAGTCTTAACTAGTACCTGAAGCATTATTGCTGTAACTTAGATCGGTGGTTGTATCCCGGTCATGTGGTCGTAACTCCAGACGTAATGTGTATCGATGTGCTGTTCATAGTAACGTGGAAGATACCTGAAGTGTTTGCGTGTATCTGACGCACTTCAGAGACATCCCTCCCCCCGCCTTCCTCACCTCAATATCAACTCATTCTCACCAGCATTCACTTAATATCACGTATTATTCCTTACCCCCAGCTAATGACACTTGCCACCAGTAACCTACAACGACTGACAACAACCTTTCACCACCTACATCCCTCTACCACCACTGACTGCCTCTTGCCTATTGAAGTCCAAACAGATAACTTACCACTACCTACTTACTCCTACCACCGCCAATCACAATTCAGACAATCAACAACAACCTACCACCCCTTACAACCCCATGCCATTTTCTTACCTCAATTCACAGTAAGTACAGAAACCTACCACCACCTAAAGTTCCCTACCGACACCATCTACAACCACCTATCATTAAATATAGCCTCAAATCACCACTTACAACCGCTTGCCACCACCTACAACCACCTAACATTACATATAGCCTCATAGCACCACGTACAGCTTCCTTCCACCTCCTATCAACACTACCAGCACTTGCAGCAGCTACCAACATCACGACAACATGACCAGTGTTGGTACTAGACCCCAGCTTCCCCAGAATGGCTTCTCTCTGAGCATTACGTTATTTAAAATATTTAAACCTGAAGCTTTTATCAAAATTCGCAAATTTGCATTTAAATTTAGAAAGGGATATGATATATAGCTTTTTATATAGCTAGGCCGTTGGGAGGGGACGGTGAGTGGAGGGGTTGAGGGGAGGGAGGGAGGGGAGGGAAAGGAGGGAAGAAAGGGAGGGGAGGAATGGAAGGCAGAAAGGGGAGAAGTGAGAATGAAAGAATAGAGGGGTAAAGGTAGGAGGAGATAGGGAAGAGGCATAAATAAGAGGGGGAAAGGGAGGGAAAAGGGAGGGGAAAGGGGGAGTGGAAGGAGGAGGGACGAACATGAAATAAAGTGCCCCTGGAAACACATTGTTGCACCTGAGGAAAAAATATATGAAAAAAAAACGTGAAATATTACAGATAAAAATACTGTGTCCAGTGAAGGTGGGGGGAGGGGGGCTGTGTTGTGTGTGTGTGTGTGTGTGTGTGTGTGTGTGTATACGCGTGTGCGTGTGTGTGTGTGTGTATGTATGTGTGTGTGTGTGTGTGTGTGTGTATGTGTGTATGTATGTATGTGTGTGTGTGTGTATGTATGTGTGTGTGTGTGTGTGTGTGTGTATACGCGTGTGCGTGTGTGTGTGTGTGTATGTATGTGTGTGTGTGTGTGTGTGTGTGTGATGTATGTTGTGTGTGTGTGTGTGTGTGTGTGTGTGTATGTGTGTATGTATGTGTGTGTCTGCGTGTGTGTGTATGTGTGTGCGTGTGTGTATGTGTGTGTGTATGTGTGCGTGTGTGTGTGCATACGCGTGTGCGTGTGTGTGAGGGGGAGTGGGGGAGGGAGATGGGAGGTGGGGGGTGGGAGGGAGTAGATGGAAGGGAGGGAGGGGAGGGGGGCGTGAGTGAGAAACAACTTCTGATATTTGAGTTTTTTGTTTACTTGACTTCAAAGAGAATGGGAAATTTTGTCGCGGGTGACGAAGGTGGATTATGGGAGGAGGGAGTATGAAGATGTGTGTATGTGTATGAATATGTATATATATATATATATATATATATATATATATATATATATATATTCGGATTTCATGGTCTCGTGTGTCACACATCAGAAGGGAAGTATGCTAGACATGAGGAGGTCAACGACATCATAAAGAGAAGCCTCGCCACGGCCCGTTGCCCAGCTCAACGAGAAGTCAAAAGCGTCCTGATGGAGCCACTATGCTACCCTGGAAGGATGGTAAGCAGATTGCTTGGGACTACACCTGTGCTGCCACAATGGCAGACACCTACTTGCCATAATCCGCAGCCGAAGGAGGTGGAGCTGCCAGCCACAGGGAGACCCAGAAGACTCGCAAATATGAAGGCCTTCCCCCTTGCTATAACTTCATCCCAATAGGGTCGGAGACCCTTGGAGCGTGGGGCAAGTGTGCTCTAAAGTTTCTCAAAGAGCTGGGTGAGAAACTCATCATAGAAACCAGGGACCACAGGGCGACCAGCTTCCTCTTTCAGAGACTCAGTGTGGCGATCCAGAGGGGAAATGCCTGCAGCGTTCTGGGCACGCGGCCCACTGCCGGGGAGCTGGACGAAGTATTTGACATGTAGCTCTGAGTTGTTATCTATGTTGTTTTACTCCTATGTATTTTGTCTTGAAATAAAGTTTGTATAAAAGATGGGTGGTAGGGAAGTGGAATATTCAAATGGCTTCAGAAAGAAATCTAAATATTCTTCCTTGAAGCCTTTTATCCACTTCTCCGAGGCAATGGGTCCCACAATTTACACAAGAGGTAGACCATCCTATATATATATATATATATATATATATATATATATATATATATATATATATATATATATATATATATATATATATATATATATATAATATACTATATATATATATATATATATATATATATATATATATATATATATATATATATATATATATATATATATATATATACATATTTTAGCAGCAGTAGTTGTTGTAGTAGTGGCAGTAACACAGTAACAACATGAGCACCATAAGCGCAGCAGCAAAACCAGTAGTAGTAGCATAAGTAACAGTAGCAGTAGTAGTAGTAGTAGTAGTAGTAGTAGTAGTAGTATAAGTAACAGCAGCTGCAGTAGTAGTCGTAGTAGTTTCAGTAAAATTAACAGCAGTAATAGTAGTAGCACTAGTCGTAATTGTAGCAGCAGTAGTAGTATTAGTAGCACCAGCAGTAACAGTAGCACCAGCTGTAACAGTAGCACCAGCTGTAACAGTAGCACCAGCAGTATCACAGTTTCTACAAAAGAAAAAAACACATTTTCCAATAAGATCAATTTTGAATAAGGATTTTTTGAATGGTCACAGTGATGAATAAATGAACTCAACAATGAACAATTAATGCATTAGTGAAAGGAAAAAAATGTGAAGATTATAAAGAGAGTTATTCAGTAGAAAGTGACCTACTGAAGAGAATGTGACCTCTTCAACCAGACTCTCTAAAAGACTGTGACCTCTTGAACGTGACCTTCCTTAAAGACTGTGACCTCTTGAACGTGACCTGCCTCAAAGATTGTGACCTCTTGAACGTGACCTACCTGCTATTAATGTTATTATTATTATTATTATTAATATTATTATTATTATTATTATTATTTTTATTATTATTATTATTATTATTATTATTATTATTATTATTATTATTATTATTATTATTATTATTATTATTATTATTATTATTATTATTATTTTCAAGTCGTCCAGCAGAAATATTTAAAAGGAATCCCAGAAAAAGTGTTGGCTGGTATAAAAAAATAGTGAAAAAAAGACTTGTTAATGTCCCCTTGACCTGACGTGGCCTTTGAACTCTCCTTTCCTCTTTGACAAGAAAATCTATTACATCTAAGAAAAGTAAAGGTTTCTCTTCATGTTTTTCTCCGATCTCGACAAAAACTGAGATTTTACAATTTGATTGATTCTCGTATAGTTTTTGACTTATATATATATATATATATATATATATATATATATATATATATATATATATATATATATATATATATATATAATATACACATAGCATTAATAAACAATTAAACATCTCTCTAATCTCTCTATGGCACAAAAATGGACGGCATTAGTCAGCCACAACAACCACTACCACTACCACCACCACAACCACCACCACTACCACCACCACCACCACAACCACCACCACTACCACCACAACCACTACCACAACCACCACCACCACCACCACAACCACCACAACCACAACCACTACCACCACCACCACCACCACAACCACCACTACCACAACCACCACAACCACAACCACAACCACAACCACCACCACTACCACCACACCCCAGGCTGAACAGCTGCAACCACCACAGCAAGAACTGACATTGGGAACTAGATAACATTCACTCCATTAGCGAGGCTGGCATTACAGCGTATTTAAACCTGGCTGGAAATATCCGTGGACTTGTTTCACTGCCGGCACCGTGGGCGGCAAGCGAGGGTCTGTTGAGGGCGGGGAGGAGACCAACGTGGGCGTGGAAGAGACTATCATGGGCGTGGAAGAGAGTATCGTGGGCGTGGAAGAGACTATTGTGGGCGTGGAAGAGACTATCGTGGGCGTGAAAGACATAGCGGCTTGCCTGGTCTCTGATAACACCGTCAGATGCAGACAGGCAAACACGCCCATCCTCTCTCTCTCTCTCTCTCTCTCTCTCTCTCTCTTTCTCTATTATCATGCAGTACTTTAAATTTCCAGCATGCTTCGGTGCATATTAAGTCAGCAGTAGAGAGGGAGAGCGATGTAATATCAGAGGTGCACGCTTGCTCTCTGCTTCGATATTCCGGCTTTATGCTGTTAATACTCCGTGACACAGGTCTGCTCTGTTGTAATCCTATTATTGTGCCAACAAATGTTAGATTATACAAGCGACGGAAATCTGTCAAACATTACGCCTTTTACTGCACTTGTTGCCGCGATCGATGCACTCCTCGTATGATGAATCCGTTATATATATGTTGTGTTGGGGAGGAGTGCTGGGGAGGGATGTTGGAGTGGAGATGGAGAGAGAGAGAGAGAGAGAGAGAGAGAGAGAGAGAGAGAGAGAGAGAGAGAATGGTGTATTGGTGTTCATTGTGTTCCACTAGGTCTTGCTGGCCCAGCTTCCTCTTCTCTCCCGTGATGCCCAGGAACTATCCCACCTGCACGTATCTTCTCCCCGTGATGCCCAGGAACTACTCATCTGCACTTCTGTTCTCTCCCCGTGATGCCCAGGAGCTACCCTACCTGCAAGTATCCTCTCCCCGTGATGCCCAGGAACTACTCATCTGCACTTCTGTTCTCTCAACGTGATGCCCAGGAACTATCCCACCTGCAAGTATCCTCTCCCCGTGATGCCCAGGAACTACCCCACTTGCACCTCTCCTCCCTCCCCGTGATGCTCAGAAACTTCACCACCTGACACGGTTTAATGCCACCCATCTATGCTGATTTATCAGGTTGAAATACGTATGGAATATACTTCGTTTCCCCGGGATACAAGATAAACGAGAACAATAAATTCCCCACAGACTGAACATGGCACTTTGCTCTCTATGCCAGTGAAATACACCCCGGCCTCTCCTGATCAATAGGCCTCTCAATACGTAGGCACAGCCTTAACATTATATTTCTTTGACTGGTTTAAAAGGTCGAAAAGGCGACAGACTACACGAGGGTCATTACGGCTGTAAATCACCAGTACATCACTAGTCAAGTATT
>WNWK01004302.1:0-127500 GCA_009830355.1 Cherax destructor | reverse complement strand
ATATATATATATATATATATATATATATATATATATATATATATATATATCATACTTTACCTCCCTTCCTTCTTTAGAACTAATCTTAAACCCACTAAACCTATAATTTATTTTTATTAACATATATATTCCCGGATGGGACAGGAAGGATGGAGGCTTGATTTTCCGTCCACCGATCACGATCGAGAGACGCTAATATCCTTCATTCGTCCAATGGACAGTAGGATGACCACGCAGCCACAGAAAAGGACGAAGAGGTTTGGAATCTCTGTTGTGCCATTAAAGGGATATTTGGCATCGTCTGAGAGCGCCACCGGAGGATCCAGGAGCCGTGTTGGGCCCCAGCAAGCCTGGACGCAGTTGGCCACGGACGGCAGTGGTGAGTGGAGGTATTGTTCCGCCCTGCCGCTCGTGTCCGTGACATTCCCGCAAGAAGCAACCCTAACCTCGGGTACGCTGTGCAGAACCCAGTGATTTAATCCAAACTAGTTCTCAAATTCCATGTTACTCGGATGTGCCCTGCATACACAACACAACAGATGGATTCATGCAGATTTGTACACACAGCCCCGTAAATAATTGAACACTGCCAGAAATACGAATCCAGCTGGTTTGTGCTGACTAAAGAGCCGAGTTTGGCGTCACTTAGCATGTAGTCTACCGAAATTGCTACAGCTCCTGGCCCTCTGATAAAATACCCATACAAGAGACCGGTAGTTCCGCTCACCCTAGGTAAGTAGTCTCTAGTACTCAAGTGAGCATATTGTGTGTATACCGTGTTATTGTCTCCATGTTGTGAAGACGTTGTAAACGACAGTGTCCGACACTGTATGATATATATATATATATATATATATATATATATATATATATATATATATATATATATATACACTTTACCAATTGAATTAGAATGTATTTACATACATATATACATTCAGTAGATACCTACATGCATACATATCTACATACAGTACATACAAACATACAAGTTATGTATTGAGGGGGGAATGCGGAGATGCAAAGCTGATTAAATATCCATTTGTGTCAGAGCGACAGGTTTTTTGAGCGCGTCCCTATTCATACACTCACATTAATTACATTTATTTAATTTTCTCCACTAAATTACTTTATCCCTCTGGCAACTTAATTACGTATTATATTTATATGTTCAGGGTTTTTCAAATCACATTGTAAAGTATAGAAGAGTTTGAAGAGAACATGATAGATAATATATTAGAAGAGAGGGAGGGGTGAGAGAGAGAGAGAGAGAGAGAGAGAGAGAGAGAGAGAGAGAGAGAGAGAGAGAGAGAGAGAGAGAGAGAGAGAGAAACAAAGAGAGGGAATTATATTATCTTCATCTACGCACACACACACAAATTAGCTCAACGATCATGCTGATTTCTATAGTCTCACGCTTATGACATTTTCACCCTACGGTTCTTAACATATCTTTCTCATTCCGTTACAAAATATAACCATTCCAAGTACACAGTGGCCATTGTATCAGGTACACTCTTTTATTACTGTGCAGGGCCCCCATTTGCCCCCCAGAACAGTCTGAATTCTTCGTGGCATGGATTCAATTGGAAACATGCCTTAGAGATCCTGGTCCATGTTGACATTGTAGCATCATGCAGATGCTGCAGATTTTTCGGCTGCGCATTCATGCTGCTAATCTCCCGTTCCATCACATTCCAAAGGCGTGCTCCAAATTCTGATTCTACCATCTCCACATCACATAATTTTTCCAATCTTCAGCTGTCCGGTTTTGGTGAGACTGTGCCCACTGTGGCCTCAGTTTCCTGTTCTTAGCTGGCAGAAGTGGAACCCTATGTGTTCTTCTATTGTTGGGTCCCATCCACTTCAAGGTTCGAAGTTTTGTGCATTTAGAGATGCTCTTCTGCATAATATTGTTGTAACGCGTGGTTGTTTTGGGGTTTGTGGTTGTTTTGCTCTTTTCTTTGTAAACTCTAGAGATTGTTGTGCGTGAAAATCCAAGGAAATCAGTAGTTTCTGAGATACCCTGACCACCACCCCGTCTAGCACCAAGAACCATCCCACGGTCAAAGTCACTTAGATCACATTTCTTTCCCCCCTTTCTGATGTGTGGTCTTAAGAACAAGTGAACCTCTTGACCAAGTCTGCATGCTTTTAGGCATTAAGGTGCTGCCACATGATTGCCTGTTTAGATATTTACATTAACGAGCAGGTGTACAGGTGTACTTAATAAAGTAGCCACTGAGTGTGTGTGTATATATATATATACATACTGCGTATGCTATTTATATATTATGTTCAATTAATTTAATCTGCTTATTCCATGTATATAGTGTGATCGTTCCACTAACCACTAACGTCGGTTCTACACTGTCACATTCACAGTGTTGTACACTGTCACATATACAGTGTCAGACACTGTCGTTTACAACGTCTTCACAACATGGTGACAATATACTTAACACGGTATACACACAATATACTAAACACAGTATACACACACAGTCTACTGAACACAGTATACACACACAGAGAATACCGAAAACAGTATACACGTACAGTATATTGAACACAGTATATACACACAGTATACTGAACACAGTATATACACACAGTATACACACACAGTATACTGAGCACAGTATACACACACAGTATACTGAACACAGAATACACACACAGCATACTGAACACAGTATACACACAGTATACTGAACACAGTATACACACACATTATACTGAACACAGTATACACACAGAATATACACACAGTATAACATTCTATTTCGAGGAGAAAAAAATAAATTCAATTGTTTTCCGTTTAACAATTCATTAGAAAAGTATATATTTGGATGGTAATGAAGGACGAGGGTGGTAGTGAAGGACGTGGGTGGTAGTGAAGGACGAGGGTGGTAGTGAAGGACGAGGGTGGTAGTGAAGGACGTAGGTGGTAGTGAAGGACGAGGGTGGTAGTGAAGGACGAGGGTGGTAGTGAAGGACGAGGGTGGTAGTGAAGGACGTGGGTGGTAGTGAAGGACGAGGGTGGTAGTGAAGGACGAGGGTGGCAGTGAAGGACGAGGGTGGTAGTTATTACAAATAAAGAAGCATTTGTAATTAAACGACTGTTTGGGATACTAAGTAAAATATCGTATTTCAGATTTTTATTATATTAAATATATATTATTAATATAAAAGCATATAATCTGAATAAAAACATAATCTAATAATCTGTGTAAAAACCTATTTACACAAAATCACAGTACAAGATAAAAGTCACAAGTAAAATCAAGTATTCGGTGTAGTGTCAAGTCGCTGCCATCTTCTAGTGTCACGCAGGACACTACCCCCCCCTTGTCATGAAACTCCTTCTCCACCGTGTCCTCAGACACCCTTGTCTCTGTCTTATGGCACGCCTTCTCACGGGGTCCCATGACACCCGTTCTCTGTGTCACATGACACGCCCCCGGTGTCACCCGACACGCCTTCTCTTCTGTGTCACACGACACCCTTCTCTCTGTGCACATAAGACACCTTCCCTGTGTCACACGACACCGTCTCTGTGTCTCACGACACGCCCCCTGTAACATGAACTCATCTCTAATTAAGCCTTTTCACCGCGTTATGACACATCAAACACACGACTCAACCTGTGTCGTGCCATCGTCACAAACTCTGACTGACTACACCACTAAATACCTGACACCACATAGTGTCACACAAGACACCACCTGTTACCAGTGTCACACAAGACACCACCTGTTACCAGTGTCACACAAGACACCACCTGTTACCAGTGTCACACAAGACACCACCTGTTACCAGTGTCACACAAGACACCACCTGTTACCAGTGTCACACAAGACACCACCTGTTACCAGTGTCACACAAGACACCACCTGTTACCAGTGTCACACAAGACACCACCTGTTACCAGTGTCACACAAGACACCACCTGTTACCAGTGTCACACAAGACACCACCTGTTACCAGTGTCACACACTTTCAGGTACATAAGTTCAGGTACAACAGTCCATTTTCAGGTACATAGTCTCAGGAACACAGTCGGTACGGTGAATAAGCCAGTAGATAGTCTAAGGCCGTCACCAGCACGAAGAGTCAATCTCCAGGTCTGTCTGTTGAACACTCCCAGGTGTATCAGGGAGCTAGTGAACTCTCCAGTGTTGTATAGGGAGTCTCGTTAGCACTGTAGACCTGTCACCAGCACCACACTGCGAAAGTCTACAACTCTCAAGCAGGTCTGCCTGGCGAACTCCAGTAGTGTATCAGTAAGCTGGTGGACTCTCCAGTGTTGACTAGGGGAGAGTCTCGATGACACTGTCAGTCAAGCCGGCCCGGCAGTCAAACATCAGGTCTGATGACGTAACCCCTTGACTGCCGGCCGGTGAGGTAATTACCTAACTACCATTGTTAGATAGGGGGCCGTAACAGTAGTGAAGGACGAGTGTGGTAGTGAAGGACGAGGGTGGTAGTGAAGGACGAGTGTGGTAGTGAAGGACGAGTGTGGTAGTGAAGGACGAGGGTGGTAGTGAAGGACGAGTGTGGTAGTGAAGGACGTGGGTGGTAGTGAAGGACGAGGGTGGTAGTGAAGGACGAGGGTGGTAGTGAAGGATGTGGGTGGTAGTGAAGGACAAGGGTGGTAGTGAAGGACGAGTGTGGTAGTGAAGGACGAGGGTGGTAATGAAGGACGTGGGTGGTAGTGAAGGACGAGGGTGGTAGTGAAGGACAAGGGTGGTAGTGAAGGACGAGGGTGGTAGTGAAGGACGGGGGTGGTAGTGAAGGACGAGGGTGGTAGTGAGGGACGAGGGTGGTAGTGAAGGACGAGGGTGATAGTGAAGGACGTGGGTTGTAGTGAAGGACGAGGGTGGTAGTGAAGGACGAGGGTGGTAGTGAAGGATCAGGATGGTAGTGAAGGACGTGGGTGGTAGTGAAGGACGAGGGTGGTAGTGAAGGACGAGGGTGGTAGTGAAGAACGTGGGTGGTAATGAAGGACGTGGGTGGTAGTGAAGGACGAGGGTGGTAGTGAAGGACGTGGGTGGTAGTGAAGGACGAGGGTGGTAGTGAAGGACGAGGGTGGTAGTGAAGGACGTGGGTGGTAGTGAAGGACGAGGGTGGTAGTGAAGGACGAGGGTGGTAGTGAAGGACGTGGGTGGTAGTGAAGGACGAGGGTGGTAGTGAAGGACTAAGGTGGTAGTGAAGGACGTGGGTGGTAGTGAAGGACGAGGGTGGTAGTGAAGGACGAGGGTGGTAGTGAAGGACGAGGGTGGTAGTGAAGAACGAGGGTGGTAGTGAATGACGAGGGTGGTAGTGAAGAACGAGGGTGGTAATGAAGGACGTGGGTGGTAGTGAAGGACGAGGGTGGTAATGAAGGACGAGGGTGGTAGTGAAGGACGAGGGTGGTAGTGAAGGACGAAGGTGGTAGTGAAGGACGAGGGTGGTAGTGAAGGACGTGGATGGTAGTGAAGGACGAGGGTGGTAGTGAAGGACGAGGGTGGTAGTGAAGAACGAGGGTGGTAGTGAAGGACGAGGGTGGTAGTGAAGGACGAGGGTGGTAGTGAAGGACGAGGGTGGTAGTGAAGGACGAGGGTGGTAGTGAAGGACGAGGGTGGTAGTGAAGGACGAGGGTGGTAGTGAAGGACGAGGGTGGTAGTGAAGGACGAGGGTGGTAGTGAAGGACGAGGGTGGTAATGAAGGACGAGGGTGGTAGTGAAGGACGAGGGTGGTAGTGAAGGACGAGGGTGGTAGTGAAGGACGAGGGTGGTAGTGAAGGACGGGGTGGTAATGAAGGACGAGGGTGGTAGTGAAGGACGAGGTGGTAGTGAAGGACGAGGGTGGTAGTGAAGGACGTGGATGGTAATGAAGGACGAGGGTGGTAGTGAAGGACGAGGGTGGTAGTGAAGGACGAGGTGGTAGTGAAGGACGTGGATGGTAATGAAGGACTGTAGGACGAGGTGGTAGTGAAGGACGAGGGTGGTAGTGAAGGACGAGGTGGTAGTGAAGGACGAGGGTGGTAGTGAAGGACGAGGGTGGTAGTGAAGGACGAGGTGGTAGGAATAGTGGACGAGTAGAGACGAGGGTGGTAGTGAAGGACGAGGGTGGTAGTGAAGGACGAGGGTGGTGAAGGACGAGGTAGTGAAGGACGAGGGTGGTAGTGAAGGACGAGGGTGGTAATGAAGGACGTGGGTGGTAGTGAAGGACGAGGGTGGTAGTGAAGGACGAGGGTGGTAGTGAAGGACGAGGGTGGTAGTGAAGGACGAGGGTGGTAGTGAGTAACGTGAGAGGTAGTGAATCACGAGGGTGGTATTGAAGGACGAGAGTGGTAGTGAAGGACGAAAGTGGTAGTAAAGGACGAGGGTGGTAGTGAAGGACGAGGGTGGTAGTGAAGGACGAGGGTGATAGTGAAGGACGTGGGTGGTAGTGAAGAACGAGGGTGGTAGTGAAGGACGAGGGTGGTAGTGAAGGACGAGGGTGATAGTGAAGGACGAGGGTGGTAGTGAAGGACGAGGGTGGTAGTGAAGGACGAGGGTTGTAGTGAAGGACGAGGGTGGTAGTGAAGGACGTGTGTTGTAGTGAAGGACGAGGATGGTAGTGAAGGACGAGGGTGGTAGTGAAGGACGAGGGTGGTAACGTAGGATGTGGGTCTCTTGGGCGTCAAGGCATAGGCAAGGTGGGTCTAGGATCTCTACAAGGGCGTGTGATCCACAATAGAACACCCAAGAGTGGTCCTGGACCCATCAACCGGACATTTCAGTACTCATGGCCGACACCCGCAGCAGCATTTCCGCGGAGAGAGAGAGAGGCAACTGCAGTAGGTCTCAGAGAAAGCCAGAGTGAGAGAGGCAGCTGGTGCAGGATCTCGAGAGTAAGCCAGGGGTAAGCCAGGGTAAGCCAGGAGTGTTCTCATGTAACACCACCACCAGCGTCGCTTCTCCTAGTTCTCTCATTACTTTAAGTTAGTGGCCCTCGAGGCTCTTCCATAATTCACGAGATTGAAGTGCCAACTTGTACTGCTTGTGAACCGCTGTAGCACCCACCTGCTACTGCTGTGTGTGTGTGTGTGTGTACGCGTGTCTCCGCCTCTGTGCACACATGTGTGCACGTGTGTACTCTGGAGCGAGGCAGGTGGGGAGGAGAGAGAGTTGGGTTAACGACGGTACAAATGCTTCGAGTGGAGCCACAGAAGCGGAAAGGAGGAAAGATAATGGATGTGGGATATTAGTGTGGCGCGGAGGTGGGTGGCTAGTGTCCTGTGTCCTGTGTGTCCTCTGATGTCCTGTGTCCTCTGATGTCCTGTGTCCTCTGATTTCCTGTGTCCTCTGATGTCCTGTGTCCTCTGATGTCCTGTGTCCTCCTTTGCTAATTGAGTGTCTCCTCTGCCCTGTTGTATCCTCCGTCTGCCCTTCCCCCAGTAAATATGTCATTTAGTGTCCTGTATGCTTCCTCTACGTCAGTAAATGTGTCTTCTAGTATCCAGTCCTGGTAAGTGACACTTGCTTGGTTCCTACCTTAAGGGAGGACAAGTAAGACACACTTGCTTAGCTGCTATCTTAAAGGGAAGTCAGAGTAAAGGCATTTGCTTGGATATTTAGAAGATGCGTGAAGTTCAAGCGAATATACTTCATAAATCTCCCAAATTTACGCGATGTCTTGCCATAACGAGAGCCAATCACACATACCCGGACACACACAAACACACACCCCGGACACATAACCAGGAGAGCCAGTGACACATACCCCAGCTTCTTGAGTTTGTGAGAAAGGATATATTGTGAATAAGGAGGGACTCCAAGCAGCCGGAGGGTCCACAGTGAAAAATGTCAGAATTGAACCTTATTCCATTCCATTAACCAGCGTTGACTGGTGCAAGACCAGACCGCATGTAGCAGACGGAGTATCGAGCCTCCACCATCCCTTGAAAAACCCACAAAATGTTTAAACACTATTAAATGCATAATAATCTCTGGAAAAACAAATGAGAGAGTTGAACCTTATTAAAGACTATACAAACTTCAATACACCTCATCGTACATTATTATTATTATTATTATTATTATTATTATTATTATTATTATTATTATTATTATTATTATTATTATTATTATTATTATTATTATTATTATTATTATTATTATTATTATTATTATTATTATTAGTATTATTATTATTATTATTATTATTCGTAGTAGTAGAAGCATTGATATGAAGCGCTAAACTCTTGTGGGCCATTAAGCTCAAGGAGTAGAACCAAGCTAGTTATCAGAGCATTGAAGTTCAAACTCAAAGAGCAACTAAGTGTGTGCCACACACTTGTGTTGACAAGTGTGTGGCACGCTGTTGATACCCTTCCTTGAATGCCAGATACAGCTTCCTTCTAATTTCTGAGAGATTTGGTGTGTGTGTGTGTGTATGTATGTGAGTGCGTGTGTTTGTACGTGGCGTGTAAGTTAATTACTAGTTGCCAAAGGCAGTGTGTGTGTGTGTGTATATATGTGTGGGAGAATGTACACTGCTTATATCTGTGTATGAGTATATTGTGTGTTTTTGTCTTTGTATATTTGTGTGTGTGTGTGTGTGTGTGTGTGTGTATGCGTGTGTGTGTGTGTGTGTGTGTGCGTGTGTGTGTGTGCGTGTGTGTGTGTGTAATGTTTAACTCCTAGTGCTGACACGACAAGGGTACGAGGCTCAGTGCTTCGTGTTTACACCAACCACGAGCTTAAGAGTACTTCAATAATCGAACCTCATAGGGTGTGTGTGTGTGTGTGTGTGTGTGTTTGTGTGTACTCACCTATTTGTACTCACCTATTTGTGGTTGCAGGGGTTGAGTCATAGCTCCTGGCCCCGCCTCTTCACTGATTGCTACTAGGTCCTCTCTCTCCCTGCTCCATGAGCTTTATCAAACCTCGTCTTAAAACTATGTATGGTTCCTGCCTCCACTACGTCACTTTCTAGGCTATTCCACTTCCTGACAACTCTATGACTGAAGAAATACTTCCTAACATCCCTTTGACTCATAGGAGTCTTCAACTTCCAATTGTGACCACTTCTTTCTGTGTCCCCTCTCTGGAACATCTTGTCTCTGTTCACCTTATCTATTCCTCGCAGTATTTTATATGTCGTTATCATGTCTCCCCTAACCCTCCTGTCCTCTAGTGTCGTGTGTGTGTGTGTGTGTGTGTGTGTGTGTGTGCGTGTGCCAGTATTACCACCACGCGGTGTTATTCACTCCCTCATAATTCCACCTTAATAACAGCACAAGGGTGACAAGAATGATTAATTAAACAAAGAAGTCACCTAGAACACTCGGGGAGGAGGTGGAGGAGGAGGAGAAAGAGGAGGAGTAACAGCCGGAGGAAGGAGGAGGAGTAACAGCCGGAGGAAGGAGGAGGAGTAACAGCCGGAGGAAGGAGGAGGAGAGGAAAATGTAAAGAGACAGTGTAGCGGTACATGACGAACACGGAGCCATGTGTAGTCAGCTCACACAGAAATGGTGATGTTTTTTCAGGTCACTTGTTCTCTCTGTACTGGTTTATTACTGTGTAGTAACGGCTCTCCTTCAAGGCAGGCGAAATTGTTGAGCTGGAAAATGTTCAGAGAACCTTCACAGCTCGTATAAATTCAGCCAAGCACCTAATTACTGGGAACGCTTCAAAGTCCCTAGAACTGTACTCCTTAGAACGCAGGCGAGAAAGATACATCAAAATTTACACCTGCTGATACTGGAAGAATTGTTCCCAAACATGCACATGGAAGTTACTACTTATGATCACAAGAGGTTTGGCAGACGATGCAGGATACCTCCAGTGAAAGTCAGGGAAGCGATGAGTACAGTGGGAGAGCACTCAGTAAGTGTGAATGGACCACGACTCTTCAACAACCTCCCTCCATGCATAAGGGAAATCACCAGCAAACCCCTGGCTGCCTTCAGGAGGGAACTGGAGAGATTCCTCAACATAGTTCCTGATCAGCCTGGTTGTGGTGCATACGTTGGACTGCGGGTGGCGGGCACTGACACCTTGATCGACCAGGTCAGCACCCAGGAGGCTTGATCTGGGACCGGGCCGCCGGGGCGCTGACCTCCGGAAGCGATTCCAGGTAGATTCAGGTATTCTCATAATCCTTTCTTTTCTTCTTTCCTTCCTTCCTCAGTTAGCCTTTTCTTAATATCCTCCCTCCCTTCCTTCCTCCCTCCCTTCCTTAATTCCTTCCTTCCTTCCTTCCTCTCTCCCTTCATTCCTTCTTTCATCCTTTCTTTCCTCTTCCCTCCCTCCCTTCCATCCTTCCTTTCTTCCCTCTCTCCCATCTTTCCTTCCTTACTCCCTCCCTCCCTTCCCCTTCCTTCCTATCCTCCCTCCCTCCCTTAATTCCTTCCTTCCTACCTTCCTTCCTTCCTTCCTCCCTCCCTCCCTCCCTTCCTTCCTTCCTTCCTTCACCTTTCCCTACCCGTACTGCAATGCGGGTTTTCCCTCGTGGTATTTGCTGCATTATCTACGTGCCTCTGATAATGACAGAGCTGGGAAAAAAAAGGTATGCAAAACTGGAGTAATGAAATTATGTGGAGCCAGCCCATACGCGGGTGTTTTGTGCGGCGGTGGGCGGGTTCTAGGCGTGGGCGTAGTGGGCTAACTTACTAGCAGTTGCAGTACCGGTGTGATGTGACTTTGCCTCAGCACATCGCTCCTTTCTTTCATTGTGGCAAACCACGTCAAGCGCACAGCAGGGCAAGAGTGGAAAAACTACCAGTCAAGGAAATGCAACTAACAGGGGAAAACCTGAAGCATCTGGTCCACAAAGCCACCACCGGCACAGCCGAGATATATTCCCTTTTCCCCAAAGCTTTGCCTCAGACAAGCTGCACTCTGACCGCAGACGATAGTCATGTGTGAAACAGAGAGGCAGTCGATGATTATGACACATGTGCAGCAGTTGAGTGTGATTATTGATGAAATGTGTCGCCTACTCAGTAGGCTTCTTCAGTTAAATATATAGGCAGCAGGTGTAGTATTGATACAAAGATGATATAATTAGTCTAACAACCTTGGTCCGTGGTCTGGGACCATGGACCTGAACTCTTCTCCAGGCTGAGGGACTGACCACCTCAAACAATTTCATCTTTATTTCACTGCTACACCTGCCTCTGTATTTGACTGAAGAAGCCTACTGCGCAGGAGAAACGTTTCATCAGCGTTGATACCCAACTGTTGCACAAGTGTCTTAATCTTCAACCCCTCGGTATTTTACACATTTTTCAACAGAAAGGCAGTCGGTTCAGTTGCCCTCTGTTTCTGTCCCGTCAAGAAAGATGCCTCACCAGACACGAAATAACTAACTTCTTCTCTACATTTCCTCCCATTACTCCAAGCGCTGGGTACCTCAGCTCTTCCCCGTCAACATTACACTAAGAAGGTTAGTGCCACTGCCATCGTCATGCCTAGAAATCTTATCATATGCAAATACAGTGTCAGATCCATGGGTGCAAATCTAATTTAGGTCGTCCAACTGTGTGTAGGTAACGTTGATTAATATGCATACATGAATTTGGAGTAGAGTCAAATATGTTAGATCATGTGTTCAATGTTATTCTCATTATATATATATATATATATATATATATATATATATATATATATATATATATATATATATATATATATATATATATATATATATATATATATGGAAAAGAGGGTGACACCCCTACACGGGAAGGAAGACACCAGTACAGAGAGTGGTAGACACCAGTACAGGGAGTGGTAGACACCAGTACAGGGAGTGGTAGACACCAGTACAGAGAGTGATAGACACCAGTACAGGGAGTGGTAGACACCAGTACAGGGAGTGGTAGACACCAGTACAGGGAGTGGTAGACACCAGTACAGGGAGTGGTAGACACCAGTACAGGGAGTGGTAGACACCAGTACAGGGAGTGGTAGACACCAGTACAGGGAGTGGTAGACACCAGTACAGGGAGTGGTAGACACCAGTACAGGGAGTGGTAGACACCAGTAGAGGGAGTGGTAGACACCAGTACAGGGAGTGGCAGCTCTACAACAAACGCTACCTGAGGTGGTAATCAGAGAGAAGCACCGATAAGTTTGTGTAATCCTCTCTCTAATAACGCACCAACTCAACTCGTTCTTTTTTACGAGCGAAATGTTTTAAGAGCGAAATGTTTTGCTGCGACAGCATCCTCGCCCGAGGACACGAGAGAGAGACTAACAGACAGACGAAGACAGAGAGGGAGACAGAAAGACAAAAAATCAGACAGGCAGACAGACAGAGCTGAAAACTCAAACAATCGCAACTGGACTTAGCAATTATAGCAAAACAGTGATCATAAAACGCATAAAACTGCCACAGATAGCGACAGCAACACTAACACGCGCGTAGCTGTTCCTGGAGGTTACTTGAACGACAGTAACAACCAAGTGATGGTATTAGTATAGAATATTACTAGAGAGAGACAAACAGACAGAGATAGACAAAGGTATTCAGTCTATTTTTGGAAGCTTCTCCAGGCTCGTTTACAAACGGAAAATTTGCTGTCAGACTGGCTCGTTCATACAAACAAAACTGCCCTTCAGCTCGTTAAAACAGGGGAAAATTTGCCCTCATGTTCGTTTATTAGAGCAACGTCCGTAGTCAGTCTCGCTATTATGCGTAAAATCTGTCGTGAAAGTCGATATTAAAAGTAAAATCTGTCGTCAGAGTCGTTATTACGCTTAAAATATATCATCAGAGTCGTGATTTATGCATAAATCTGTCATCAGAGTTGTTATTACGCATAAACTCTGTCGTTAGAGCCGTTATTACTTGTAAAATTTATCATCAGAGTTGTTATTACGCATAAATCTGTCGTCAAAAATGATATTAGGCGTAAAATCTGTCGTCAGAATCGTTATTATGAATAAAATCTGTCGTCAGATATGGTAAGTTCTGGAGACTGTCGTCAGTCACCTTTATTCAGGGTAAATATTGAAAAAAATATTTTATTCGCTTAAGAACTGTGGTGAGACTCGCTTGTTTCCCTGAAGAACTGTGGTGAGACTCGCTTGTTTCCCTGAAGAACTGTGGTGAGACTCGCTTATTTCACTGAAGAACTGTGGTGAGACTCGCTTGTTTCTCTGAAGAACTGTGGTGAGACTCGCTTATTTCCCTGAAGAACTGTGGTGAGACTCGCTTGTTTCCCTGAAGAACTGTGGTGAGACTCGCTTGTTTCCCTGAAGAACTGTGGTGAGACTCGCTTGTTTCCCTGAAGAACTGTGGTGAGACTCGCTTGTTTCCCTGAAGAACTGTGGCCAGACTCGCTTATTTCCCTGAAGAGCTGTGGTGAGACTCGCTTGTTTCCCTGAAGAACTGTGGTGAGACTCGCTTGTTTCCCTGAAGAACTGTGGTGAGACTCGCTTGTTTCCCTGAAGAACTGTGGTGAGACTCGCTTATTTCCCTAAAGAACTGTGGTGAGACTCGCTTGTTTCCCTGAAGAACTGTGGTGAGACTCGCTTGTTTCCCTGAAGAACTGTGGTGAGACTCGCTTGTTTCCCTGAAGAACTGTGGTGAGACTCGCTGGTTTCCCTGAAGAACTGTGGCCAGACTCGCTTATTTCCCTGAAGAACTGTGGTGAGACTCGCTTGTTTCCATGAAGAACTGTGGCAAGACTCGCTTATTTCCCTGAAGAACTGTGGTGAGACTCACTTGTTTCCCTGAAGAACTGTAGTGAGACTCACTTGTTT
Source organism: Cherax destructor (assembly GCA_009830355.1). Lineage (NCBI taxonomy): Eukaryota > Metazoa > Arthropoda > Malacostraca > Decapoda > Parastacidae > Cherax > Cherax destructor. The sequence continues at coordinate 113,755 of WNWK01004302.1, read as the reverse complement.
CCCTGAAGAACTGTAGCCAGACTCACTTGTTTCCCTGAAGAACTGTGGTGAGACTCGCTTGTTTCCCTGAAGAACTGTGGTGAGACTCGCTTATTTCCCTGAAGAACTGTGGTGAGACTCGCTTGTTTCTCTGAAGAACTGTGGTGAGACTCGCTTATTTCCCTGAAGAACTGTGGTGAGACTCGCTTGTTTCCCTGAAGAACTGTAATGAGACTCGCTTGTTTCCCTGAAGAACTGTGGTGAGACTCGCTTGTTTCCCTGAAGAACTGTGGTGAGACTCGCTTGTTTCCCTGAAGAACTGTGGCCAGACTCGCTTATTTCCCTGAAGAGCTGTGGTGAGACTCGCTTGTTTCCCTGAAGAACTGTGGTGAGACTCGCTTGTTTCCCTGAAGAACTGTGGTGAGACTCGCTTGTTTCCCTGAAGAACTGTGGTGAGACTCGCTTATTTCCCTAAAGAACTGTGGTGAGACTCGCTTGTTTCCCTGAAGAACTGTGGTGAGACTCGCTTGTTTCCCTGAAGAACTGTGGTGAGACTCGCTTGTTTCCCTGAAGAACTGTGGTGAGACTCGCTTGTTTCCCTGAAGAACTGTGGTGAGACTCGCTTGTTTCCCTGAAGAACTGTGGTGAGACTCGCTTATTTCCCTGAAGAACTGTGGTGAGACTCGCTTGTTTCTCTGAAGAACTGTGGTGAGACTCGCTTATTTCCCTGAAGAACTGTGGTGAGACTCGCTTGTTTCCCTGAAGAACTGTGGTGAGACTCGCTTGTTTCCCTGAAGAACTGTGGTGAGACTCGCTTGTTTCCCTGAAGAACTGTGGTGAGACTCGCTTGTTTCCCTGAAGAACTGTGGCCAGACTCGCTTATTTCCCTGAAGAGCTGTGGTGAGACTCGCTTGTTTCCCTGAAGAACTGTGGTGATACTCGCTTGTTTCCCTGAAGAACTGTGGTGAGACTCGCTTGTTTCCCTGAAGAACTGTGGTGAGACTCGCTTATTTCCCTAAAGAACTGTGGTGAGACTCGCTTGTTTCCCTGAAGAACTGTGGTGAGACTCGCTTGTTTCCCTGAAGAACTGTGGTGAGACTCGCTTGTTTCCCTGAAGAACTGTGGTGAGACTCGCTTGTTTCCCTGAAGAACTGTGGCCAGACTCGCTTATTTCCCTGAAGAACTGTGGTGAGACTCGCTTGTTTCCATGAAGAACTGTGGCAAGACTCGCTTATTTCCCTGAAGAACTGTGGTGAGACTCACTTGTTTCCCTGAAGAACTGTGGTGAGACTCACTTGTTTTCCTGAAGAACTGTAGCTAGACTCACTTGTTTCCCTGAAGAACTGTGGTGAGACTCACTTGTTTCCCTGAAGAATTGTGGTGAGACTCGCTTGTTTCCTGAAGAACTGTGGTGAGACTCGCTTGTTTCCCTGAAGAACTGTGGCCAGACTCGCTTATTTCCCTGAAGAACTGTGGTGAGACTCGCTTGTTTCCCTGAAGAACTGTGGCCAGACTCGCTTATTTCCTGAAGAACTGTGGCCAGACTCGCTTATTTCCCTGAAGAACTGTGGTGAGACTCGCGTGTTTCCCTGAAGAACTGTGGCCAGACTCGCTTGTTTCCCTGAAGAACTGTGGCCAGATTCGCTTATTTCCCTGAAGAACTGTGGCGAGACTCGCTTGTTTCCCTGAAGAACTGTGGCCAGACTCGCATGTTTCCCTGAAGAACTGTGGCCAGACTCGCTTATTTCCCTGAATAACTGTGGTGAGACTCGCTTGTTTCCCTGAAGAACTGTGGCCAGACTCGCTTATTTCATTGAAGAACTGTGGTGAGACTCACTTGTTTCCCTGAAGAACTGTGGCCAGACTCGCTTGTTTCCCTGAAGAACTGTGGCCAGTCTCGCTTATTTCCCTGAAGAACTGTGGTGAGACTCGCTTGTTTCCCTGAAGAACTGTGGTGAGACTCGCTTGTTTCCCTGAAGAACTGTTGAGCCTTGTTCGAACTGGAGACTCGCTTGTTTCCCTGAAGAACTGTGGTGAGACTCGCTTGTTTCCCTGAAGAACTGTGGTGAGACTCGCTTGTTTCCCTGAAGAACTGTGGTGAGACTCGCTTGTTTCCCTGAAGAACTGTGGTGAGACTCGCCTATTTCCATGAAGAACTGTGGTGAGACTCGCTTGTTTTCCTGAAGAACTGTGGCCAGACTCACTTATTTCTCTGAAGAACTGTGGCAAGACTCGCTTATTTCCCTGAAGAACTGTGGTGAGACTCGCTTATTATTTCCCTGAAGAACTGTCGTCAGACTCGTTCATTTGGTGAAAAAAAATCGGTCGCCAAAATCGTTTATTCGTTGAAAAATCGTTGCTCCCACAGCCAGCCTTCCGCGGGACGTCCCATTAATAAGCCTCCGTCAAGACGCATTTTTTCCCCTGTCAAAGAAAACTAAAAAAAAAAAAAAAAACGCGAGGTGTAGAGCAAGCTTGAATTGGAAGAACTTTTTCACTGTTACCTGATAAAGTTCTACTTATAGTGAAACACAGTCGGTAACAAGCCATTTCATCCAAGGGAAAAACAGCAACAAAAACACCAATAATAATAATAATAATAATAATGAGGAGGGGTTGTTGAGGTGGTTCGGACATGTAGAGAGGATGGAACAAAATAGAATGACTTCGAGAGTGTATAAATCTGTAGTGGAGGGAAGGCGGGGTAGGGGTCGGCCTAGGAAAAGTTGGAGGGAGGGGGTAAAGGAGGTTTTGTGTGCGAGGGGCACATGCCTCTGGCAAGACAGTAATGGAGTGAATGATAATGAAAGCTTTTCTTTTTCGGGCTACCCTGCCTTGGTTGGAAACGGCCGATGTGTTAATAATAATAATAATAATAATAATAATAATAATAATAATAATAATAATAATTATTATTATTATTATTATTATTATTATTATTATTATTATTATTATTATTATTATTATTGAAGGAAGAGGAGATAATGTAATGCTCTCTCTCTGGAACTCCGCCTGTAACCTGGCTGGTACCCGCTCATTCGATTACATGCTAATTACCTGGACTCTGACGTATAAATGATACTGGTAATTGCACGCCCTCTGCTCTTGCTCCGGCCACACTTAGCAGAAACACACTTTCTTGCAGCCATCAAAAAGGCGACTTTCTCTCTCTCTCTCTCTCTCTCTCGCTCTCTCTCTCTCTCTCTCTCTCTCTCTCTCTCTCTCTCTCTCTCTCTCTCTCTCTCTCTCTCTCTCTCTCTCTCTCTCTCTCTCTCTCTCTCAAATGGGCCCAGGGTGTCGCCCTCCGAGGGGTAGACTGCGGTATTAAAGATTCAGGGATGAGTGTCTCTCTTGTGGTAGCTTTCGCGCCCCACTTTCTAAAAAGTGAAAGACAAAGTTGAAGATACGTGGAAGACACACACACACACACACACACACACAACACACACACACACACACACACACACACACACACACACACACACACACACACACACACACACACACAACACACACACACACACACACACACACAAACACACCTACACACTCTCTATCTATCTATCTATCTCTATCTCTGTCTCTATCTCTATGTCTTTCAGCTGTATCAGCTGCAAGGTTCTAAGCTGCTTTAGTCAGTATATATTCAACTTTCTGTGAGCATAGCCCCAGCAGGCGGGGACCCTTAGTGTGTCTTGCCCGGATAATACTTACAGATGTGGGCTCCTCCTAAGGGTGCCCTCCTTCCTCAGATGGGCAGCATAACGCCCACAGCTGTAGGCTGTGGGCTCTTCTCCCTCTATACGTGCAGGAAGTCCTTCCCAGCGTGCGACACAAGAGAACCAGCTCCCTCACTCTTCAATGAGACGTCACAATCCTTACAGGATTTTCCTCCGCTTGGAGCCATCTCCTGGAGGTACCCCCTTCAGAAGTGGGTTTCTCTCGGCCTGTAGGTACTCCCAGGAGAGGAATTGTAACGTTGCCATCCCTTCCTCCTCCCCGTCTCTATTTTCCTGCGTGTCAGTAATACCAAAGAGGTGGAATACACAAATAACCCGCACATAGAAGTGACGTTTCGGTCAAAAGTCACATTGTCACACTATAAATGGTCCAAGTCGGACCGAAACGTCGTCTCAAGCTCCTCTCTGTTATGTGTGGGTTATTTGTGTATTGCTCCAGTCACAAATTGCTCAGGCAATTCACAATTAAAAAGTAAAAAAAAAAAAAATACGATTGAAATTGCATTAGAACATACACTATCCCCGCGTGGATCATTCAACTTTGTTCTACATCAAATAAGATCCAAGGCTTTGGGGACGAGTTGAAAACACACGATATGAGTTTTCTTAAAATTACAAATTAATGCAAAATACACTAAGATGCATTAAACAAATAAGCCCACCTTAACGACTGGTCCCATATAAAGGATCTTGTTTAACAATAAACACTAGCAGTTCCGACAGGGAAGGTTAAATGAACAATAAATATTCCACAGAACAGTGAAATAGAGTTATTTTAATGAAATCCTCTCACCACCTAAGGTAGGGACTGGTATATTAAATTTACACAGCCAGCATAATTTAGCATGTAAGGATTATGTTGTATCAGCTGGACCCTGTGGAGGTACCACTGATCATTGAGCCCCTTGGAAGTGCAACTTGGGTTGTATTTATGTACATGTAAGGGTTCAAGCCCTGGATTCCCTACCCTGTACTCCAGTGACCTGAGAAGACCTCTACACCAGGTACATGAGTAATAACCAAATACTGTCTAACTGAAAAAGAAGAATTTTTATCTCACTGATACACCACCACGTCACACCACGTCACACTTCACTGCAAGCCTCAGAACCGTCAGGAATAATGATCTAAGACGTCGAAGGAGACAGGAACACTCCCCAGAAGATCTACGAACCCGTTAGAAGCCAGGACTGCCGACGGAGACAATAGAACCACAACCAAACAGAACAGCAACAGGAGAAGAACCCATAGTCTCTTCTTTAAGCTTCATTCTCACCTTCTCTTGTTGGCTGAATTTTCTCAGCGCGAAACTTCAGCCAATAAGAAGTTTGTGCAAGTTTGTGACGAACCACTTAGAACCCACACCACACCCAGCAGTGGCAGTGGTGGGACATAAACTACGGCCCGACAAGCGCTGGAGGTGGTGTTAAGCAAATAATATTAGTCATACCTGAAGAAACAATTCTAATAGTATATAATACACATGAAGCAATATTCCCTCATAAATATATACAAAATCCACATAGTAGAATATATATATATATATATATATATATATATATATATATATATATATATATATATATATATGGGGGAATTAGACCCATTGCTGTTGGTAACACCCTTCGCCGTCTAGTTGCCAAAGCAGCAGTAAGAAACATTCGCCTAGAAGCTGCCAGTTTACTCCAGCCACACCAACTGGGCTTTGGGGTCTCTCAAGGCAGTGAAGCCGCAGCTCATGCGGCAAGGGCCTACATCAGGGACCTATCAGAAGACAAGGCCGTAGTCAAACTTGACTTTAGAAATGCCTTTAATATGGTGAAGAGAGATGTGGTCTTGCCAGCCGTTCGAGAGCGGTTCCCCAGTCTCTTTCCCTTCATTTCAGCTGGCTACAGCAAACCCTCGACTCTTTTGTTTGGGGAACATGAAATTCCCTCATCTGAGGGTGTTCAGCAGGGTGATCCACTCGCTCCACTTCTCTTCTGTTTGGCAGTAAGAGAACTAACTTCCAGCCTATGCAGCGAGCTCAACATCTGGTACCTGGATGATGGCACTCTGGCAGGTACTGGGAGTCCTTGTTAGAGGACCTACAACGGTGAAGGCACAGGGAGAAGCCTTAGGACTCATCCTTAATCCCTCAAAGTGTGAAATTATCACAACAAATCAGGAAATAATCAATGCGGTGCAAACAATCCTCCCAGAAGTCACTACTATCACTCCATCCAACAGTACCCTCCTGGGAGCACCGCTGGGTCACCACGCCATCGACACTGTCCTCAAGGACAAAGTGAATGACCTGAAAAGAATGGAGGAGAGAATAAGTGATCTTGATGCCCATGATGCCCTGTATCTCCTCACAAGGTGTCTTACTATGCCAAGACTTCTTGAGGTGCGCACCCTCTTTTGAAAACCCAACACTTGACGAGTATGACGCACACCTGAGATCAACCTTCAAGAAGGCACTGAATCTGTCACTAGAGGATCAGCAATGGGAGCAGGCAACCCTCCCAGTGCGACTTGGAGGTATAGGGGTGCGCAAAGTAAGGCATGTAGCGTTACCTGCATTTCTGTCATCGTGTTTGGCCTCCTGTGGATTAGTCAAGAGGATTGTCCCTGAACGTTTGAGAGGTGTGGTGGGAGCTCAAGACCCCAAGTTCATTGAAGCAGCAGTGCAGTGGGACATCATGGCAGACTCCTCCAGTAGACCAGCTCCTCCCAAAGAGCACAAACAGTCCCACTGGGACAAACCGATCATGGAAAAAATTTCCAACACAATGCTCACCAACGCTTCAGGAAAGGACAAAGCTCGTCTCCTAGCGGTGAGGGCACCACACTCAGGAGATTTCCTTCTTGCTGTTCCCAATTCCTCTCTGGGCACTCGACTCGACCCACAGGCTATTCGGATTGGTGTTGCTCTTCGCCTAGCCGCCCCCATACTCACCGAACATAGGTGTATTTGCGGCAGGGCGACGGCTGATCAATTCGGACTTCATGGTCTAGTGTGTCACACATCAGAAGGAAGTATGCTAGACATGAGGAGGTCAATGACATCATAAAGAAAGCCTCGCCACAGCCCGTTGCCCAGCTCAGCAGGAACCCCAAGTGCAGAGGTCTGATGGAAGTCAAAAGCGTCCTGATGGAGCCACCATGCTACCCTGGAAGGATGGTAAGCAGATTGCTTGGGACTACACCTGTGCTGCCACATTGGCAGACACCTACCTGCCACACTCCTTAGCCGAAGGGGGTGGAGCTGCCAACCACAGGGAGATCCAGACGACCCGCAAATATGAAGACTTTCCCTCTTGCTATAACTTCATCCCAATAGGGTCGGAGACCCATGGAGCATGGGGCAAGTGTGCTCTAAAGTTTCTCAAGGAGCTGGGTGGAAAACTCATCATAGAAACCAAGGACCACAGGGCGACCAGCTTCCTCTTTCAGAGACTCAGTGTTGCGACCCAGAGGGAAAATACCTGCAGTATTCTGGGCACGCGGCCCACTGCCGGGGAGTTGGACGAAGTATTTGACATGTAGCTCTGAGTTGTTATCTATGTTGTTTTACTCCCCATTGTATTTTGTCTTGAAATAAAGTTTGTAAAAAAAAGATGGGGTGGTAGGGGAAGTGGAATATTCAAATGGCTTCAGAAAGAAATCTAAATATTCTTCCTTGAAGTCTTTTTATCCACTTCTCCGAGGCAATGGGTCCCACAATTGACACCAGAGGTGGACCCCATCCTATATATATATATACTATATATATATATACTATATACACATATATATATATATATATATATATATATATATATATATATATATATATATATATATATATATATATACATATATATATATATATATATATACTATAACACACACACAACACACATATATATATATATATCTCCATGGGGAAGTGGAACATAATTGTTCCTCCGTAAGCCATGCGTGTCGTAGAGGCGACTAAAATGCTGGGAGCAAGGGGCTAGTAACCCCTTCTCCTGTATATATTACTAAATGTAAAATGGGAAACTTTCGTTTTCATTTTGGGCCACCCTGCCTCGGTGGGAAGCGGCCGACGTGTTGAAAGAAGAAGAAATATATATATATATATATATATATATATATATATATATATATATATATATATATATATATATATATATATATATATATATATATATATATATGCAACAATTTTCTCTGCACTCCACTGTATATAAAACAAATTAAACAGGTGATCAATGTTTATCTGGGTTATTCTCGGTTATTTGGAATACTACAAGCAGGTAATAAGGTGCACCAATAATAAATGATAATTTTTTCCCTTAGATTCATTAAAGGAATGTCCACTTCCACCTGCACACACACACACACACACACACACACACACACACACACACACACACACACACACACACAATTTCACACAAGAGATTAGTGCAAAAGCTAGAAGATCAGGCAGGTATAACAGGAAAGGCACTGCAGTGGATCAGAGAATACCTGACAGGGAGGCAACAACGAGTCATGGTGCCTGACGAGGTGTCAGAGTGGGCACCTATGACGAGCGGGGTTCCACAGGGGTCAGTCCTAGGACCGGTGCTGTTTCTGGTATATGTGAATGACATGGCGGGATAGGTTCAGAAGTGTCCCTGTTTGCAGACGATGTGAAGATAATAAGAAATTCAGTCGGATGAGGATCAGGCAGGACTTCAAAGGGAACTGGACAGGCTGCAAGCTTGGTCCAGCAACTGGCTCCTGGAGTTTAACCCTACCAAGTGCAAAGTCATGAAGATTTTGGAAGGGCAAAGAAAACCACAGACAGAGTACAGGCTATGGGGCCAAAGACTGCAAACCTCACTCAAGGAAAACGATCTTGGGGTGAGTATAATACCGAGCACATCTCCTGAGGCGCATATCAACCAAATAACTGCTGCAGCATATGGGCTCCTGGCAAACCTAAGAATAGCATTTCGACAACTCAGTAAGGAATCATTCAAGACTCTGTACACCGCGTTCGTCAGGCCCATATTGGAGTATGCAGCACCAGTATGGAACCCACACCTAGTCAAGCACGTCAAGAAATTAGAAAAAAGTGCAAAAGTTTGCAACAAGACTAGTCCCGGAGCTAAGGGAAATGTCCTACAAAGAGAGGTTAGGGGAAATCAACATAACGACACTGGAGGACAGGGAAGGACATGGATGACATGACAACAACAGTCGGCTAACACCCAGGTACCAGTGACAGGTAAAGACACAAGCAGTGTAGAGTGAGGGAATGAACAGTTTAAGTGAGCCGCTCAGCAGTGAATAATGTGGATTATAAAGCTGTGAAAGGTGTGAAAACAAGTGATGAATGCAGAAAAAGCCACTGTGTAGAGCCAGTATGATAAAGCCAATGCGATAAAGCCACTGTGTAAAGCCACTGTGTAAAGCCACTGTGATAAAGACACTGTGCTAAAGCTACTGTGATAAATTCATTGTGCTAAAGCCACTGTGCTAAAACCACTGAGTAATAAACCCACTGTGCTAAAGCCACTGTGATAAAACCACTGTGCTAAAGCCACTGTGCTAAAGCCACTGTGATAAAGTCACTGTGATAAAGCCACTGTGATAAAGCCACTGTGCTAAAGCCACTGTGGTAAAGCCACTGTGATAAAGTCACTGTAATAAAGCCACTGTGATAAAGCCACTGTGCTAAAGCCACTGTGATAAAGTCACTGTGCTAAAGCCACTGTGCTAAAGCCACTGAGTAATAAAGCCACTGTGATAAAGCAACTGTGCTAAAGCCACTGTGATAAAGCCACTGTGATAAAGCCACTGTGCTAAAGCCACTGTGATAAAGCCACTGTGCTAAAGCCACTGTGATGAAGGATATTATTGTTCTTATATTTATGCGAAGCGCTAAACCCGTGTGAACCCATTCAAGGCCAGGAATGAGTGCTGAAGGCAGACTGTGTGCTGAAGGCAGACTGAGTGCTGAAGGCAGACTGTGCGCTGAAGGCAGACTGTGTGCTGAAGGCAGACTGTGCTGAAGGCAGACTGTGTGCTGAAGGCAGACTGTGTGCTGAAGGCAGACTGTGTGCTGAAGGCAGACTGTGTGCTGAAGGCAGACTGTGTGCTGAAGGCAGACTGTGTGCTGAAGGCAGACTGTGTGCTGAAGGCAGACTGTGTGCTGAAGGCAGACTGTGTTGAAGGCAGGCTGAGTGCTGAAGGCAGACTGTGTGCTGAAGGCAAACAGTGTGCTGAAGGCAGACTGTGTGCTGAAGGCAGACTGTGTGCTGAAGGCAGACTGTGTGCTGAAGGCAGACTGTGCTGAAGGCAGACTGTGTGCTGAAGGCAGACTGTGTGCTGAAGGCAGACTGTGTGCTGAAGGCAGACTGTGTGCTGAAGGCAGACTGTGTGCTGAAGGCAGACTGTGTGCTGAAGGCAGACTGTGTGCTGAAGGCAGACTGTGCTGAAGGCAGGCTGAGTGCTGAAGGCAGACTGTGTGCTGAAGGCAGACTGTGCTGAAGGCAGACTGTGTGCTGAAGGCATACTGAGTGCTGAAGGCAGACTGAGTGCTGAAGGCAGACTGTGTGCTGAAGGCAGACTGTGTGCTGAAGGCAGACTGTGTGCTGAAGGCAGACTGTGTGCTGAAGGCAGACTGAGTGCTGAAGGCAGACTGAGTGCTGAAAGCAGACTGTGTGCCGAAGGCATAATGTGTGCTGAAGGCCGAATGTGTGCTGAAGGCAGACTGTGTGCTGAAGGCAGTCTGTGTGCTGAAGGCAGATTGTGTGCTGAAGGCAGGCTGAGTACTGAAGGCAGACTGTGTGCTGAAGGCAGACAGATTGCTGAAGGCTGACTGTGTGCTGAAGGCAGACTGTGTGCTGAAAGCAGACTGTGTCCTGAAGGCAGACTGAGTGCTGAAGGCAGACTGAGTGTTGAAGGCAGTCTGTGCTGAAGGCAGACTGAGTGCTGAAGGCAGACTGTGTGCTGAAGGCAGACTGTGCTGAAGGCAGACTGTGTGCTGAAGGCAGACTGAGTGCTGAAGGCAGACTGTGTGCTAAATGCAGGAGACAACACCAAGCACTGTGCTCATACAAGACCAAGAAAAAAAAGTACATTGAAATTCGCCATAAGACCGCCGCCGGGAACCTCATTTTAAAACAGGTCTGCCTCTTTTTTTCAAATATTATTATGCCCCTGAAAAATAATTAGACGGCTCTAGTTGAAAAAAAAATTGCAAACTGGAAATTTGGACGAATTTTCTGACTTAAAAAACAACGTAACTGATGAGATCAAGTTGAAAGTAATTTTCTATTTCAATTCAAAGTTTGGATTACCTTGACTGTTCCTCCATGCAGAAAATTACATTAGGTAATCATATCTTTAATATGGTTTACTGACGGACGGACAGACAGACGAAAATACGAGACAAAAGGCGGCTCTCGTGACCTCTGGCTCGTTTGTGTGTGTGTGTGTGTGCAACCGGTTTCATAATTTCCCACCAGTCGTACCTATCCTTCAAACTGCATAAAATCTGGTTAGAGCAACTCCTGGTCCTGTTCGCTTCACGTCCTAGCAACTCTGAGGATGGAAAAGTATTCGGCAACGTCTCTGAGAATCATTAAGGGTCTTATACTTTCGTCCACGACGTAAATGTTGCATTCTCCTGTATGCAACATTGCATACAGGGGAATGCAATATTACTTCATGCTTGCACCCTCCCAGCACTCCATAATGCTCTTCACGTTGCTAAAATCCTGGGAAAATCTTTGGTTCTCCTCTCCTCATTTTCGGGGTTCGTGCTTTACCCTACAAGGTAATTATAAAGGTGGTGCCAATCAGACGCCCAGCGGGAGTCCTTACCTTGCGGGTGTGGTGGTGGGGGCAGTGGTGTGGTGGTGGGCAGTAATGTGGTAGGGGTGGGTCAGGGATCTGGAGTGTAGTGGAGGCAGGAGAGGGCCTTATTGGGGCTGTCTGAGAGTGGAGGAGAAAGGGAGGACCTGACCTGACCTGAGGTCTGAAGTCTATGTCACAACAATCACTCAGCCCCAGCCAGTACCCCCTACCTCCTCCAGCTGTGATCTGAGGCTACAATCCCACACCACAGCACTCTTCCTCCCACTCCAATTCCTCTCCTCTTACTATTGTTGTCCTCTGGATGTTTCGGACAGACCGAAACGTCGTCTGAAGATTTATCTCCAATTTCCTGTTTAGGGACGAAATGTTCAGCCCAATGTGTTGTGCTTTTATTGTTCGTTATATACTTATATAATTTATTTTGTTTTGCTGTCCAGGATGACTCTTGTTGCTACCTCATGAAGAGAGACAGATAATCATCACAGTAGCGGTGCAAGCGGTGACAGCAAACCATAGACCTGTTTTCAGAAACTTCCATGGGGAATCCTTCAAGACGTTATGCTCGATATGTATCAGAAATGTTTCTAAATACGCAGAGCCTGCATGGATCCCACACCTGGGAGAGCACGTATAGAAGCTGGAGAAAGTACAGAGGTTTACCCCTAGGCCTGTTCCAAAACCTCTAAGAAGATGTTCCAAGAAAGACATCTGACAGCCTTGGGGAGATATGACAATGACGTATAAGTACTCAGAGATTTCGAAAAGAAGACAGGCGCAGAGGGTAGAGGGCATGAGCGGAAATGAATATGACAGATGATCATCAGAAATGTTGGGAAATTTTTTCCTCCATCTTGTGGTGGAATTAACTGGTTTATGAGGAGGCTGGAGGCAAACTCTACACAGAGTGTCAAGAGTACGTATCATAGGACCGAAGATACCAGGAACCAGAAGCTGAGTTTTCACTGAAGGAAACACAACTCGGTGAGTACACACAGAAGGTATCCTGGATTATATCCTTGAGTAATGTGAGTACAATACAAAGTGAATGATTGTAAGAAAAATGATAGTTAATGAGAGGTATGAACACATAGTGGGAGAAATGTTGTTTAGATGAGAATGATGAGAAGAATACTGCAGAGGAAGGGTGTGGTGTGGTGTGATGTGGCTAAATTGCCAAGCAGGAGTCTGTGTTTAAGAAGCGTAGGTTCAAGAGGAAAGAGGAATAGTTGGTGGAATGATGACGTTTAAAATGATGGTAAGAGTATGAAACATTTTATAATACAAGAAGGAGATAAAGAAGAAAAGGAGAGGATACAATAAATGAAGGAATAGAATAAGAGCAACTGAAAGAATGAGTGAGGAATTATCAAGAGTTTGTCTTATACCAGGGAATAGTTTTTGAGACAGAAATGAGGTGAGAATACCTTGGCAACAAGGAACTTCTTTTGGGAAGGATCAAATCTGAGTGAATTTAAGAGAAATTTGGTGGAGAATTATGAGCACACCAAAAATGAAATTGTGCGAAATGTCGGCAGAAGACAGACATTCTTGAGGGATATATGAAAGGTGTGCCTGAGGATGGAGTTACTATGGAAAATTTGTGAGACATATGAAAATAAGATCAAAGTACTAGAAATATGGAGAAAATATTTCGAGGAACTAAACGTAAATGATAAAATGAAAACTACAAAAATATATATATGCATGGGTTAGAAAGAAATATAATTTGTTAGTGAGAGGAAACACCTCGGAGAGTGGAATAAGTGAAGCAGTAAATGGGCTGAAAGTGGGAGAAAAACAGAGAGGATGAGTTGGATTAAAACTGAAAAGCTGAAAGCAAGTGGGAATAAAGTACTGAAATGGTTCACGCATTTGTTCAATGTTTACATGAAGGAAGGGAAGGCACGCAACGACCGTCAGCGATCATACCTACCTGGAGTATACCTGGAGAGGGTTTCGGGGTCAACGCCCCCGCGGCCCGGTCTGTGACCAGGTCTCATGCTTCTGCTTACAAAGAAAAAGTGAGCCAAAGAGACTGTAAGAATTAGAGGATATAAGAATAATATGTACAACAGATATTGAGTATGATAGAGTTATGAAAAAAGTGACGGATGGTACTGAAAAGTATGACTTTAAAGAAACATGGTGGAATTAAGAAGGAAGATTAATTTGCGTATAAGTTGATCTAGTGTAGTAGAGGATCTAGAGTAGTTGGAGGATCTAGTGTAGTGGAGGATCTAGTGTAGTAAGTTTGACAAAATGACACGATATCTATTAGTAATAGACATCTCCAGTGAACACTAGAAAGGATAGCCCTTCAAGCATCCAGCCTGTTACTGGGCTTTTGCAACAAAGTCAGTATCCTGGTCCAGTTATCCGATATATTCAATAAGCTCCATGAGGATACAACTGGTAGGGTACTAACCAAAGCATAAAATTTAATATGTTTATTAACAAAGTTAGTGTCTAGGGTTTCAAAGTAAATAAATGTACATATGATCAGGATGTTCATTAAGTAATGCATTAGGAGGTTAATTAGGAGGTTAGCTCCTACACTGCTCTCATATACCATAAGGCTGTGCTGAGGGCACATATATCCAAATGACTCTGACGTACCATCAGGTACAATGTCAGTAATTACAATAATACAGATATATGCTAATATGAATAGAAGTGTGTATGAGTGTGCTCCAGGTAACTCTAAGACTAGACTCAACCAGTGTCCGACTGAACTTCTCATAAGCTAGCTTCTCTAACAAACTGACAATCAGAACAGCTTGATTGACCAGTAAAATGACCAATTCGCAGAACAGCAATATAACAAGCAGCAGCAACACAGCGTCAGGAACCAGGAGATAGAAAATCGACCCTAACTGGGGACCATCAATAGATCCTCCAAAACAGTCACAAAACTCCCTTTCTACTGAAGCTAGGTTCAGCATAAACAATCCCAAACTGTGGCGGTGCACAGATGCCTTATCGAATTAGGTCAGGAGCTGTAGCTAGAGAACTGAGTTATCTCAGTGTCAATGTGACAGACAACCCAGAAAAACGTCGAAAATCACTGTCTAGTCTATCCTCTGTGAACAGAGTTACAGAGAGTCCTGAGAAGTATGTTTCGTCTCACCACCGAACACATACTCTACCCAAACAGTCTAAATGGCGAGAAAACAAGCAGAGACAGGAGCGAGGTGTTGACACAACGATGTCCAGCTGCGTAGTGCTCTGGAGCAAGGAGAAGCAGCCACCCACCTCAGGTGGAATCACGTGACTCCCTCCCAGCAACTAGACGCCGGCAACATAACAAGCGTAGTATCATAATCGGTAGTTTGCCAACTCCAAGGCAGCTACTACAAACATGAGCACAATTTATAATGTTACATCCTACCTAATGAAAATAGCTAAGTCAAATAAAAGTCCAATATTAATATAAAGCAAGATATAAACGATTTAGCTATTATCGAGAATATCAGCAATATAAAATTATAGAAAATGGAAATATACATAAAATATATCATAAAGAGGTATATGCATTGGAGCCCATTATGGGGTCGCAATATAGAGGATCTAGAGTAGTTGGAGGATCTAGTGTACTGGAGGATCTAGTGTAGTGGAAGATCTAGTGTAACAGAGGATATAGTGTAATAGAGGATCTAGTGTAATGGAGGATCTAGTGTAGTGGAAGATATATTGTAGTGGAAGATCTAGTGTAATAGAGGATATAGTGTAATAGAGGATCTAGTGTAGTGGAGGATCTAGTGTACTGGAGGATCTAGTGTAATAGAGGATATAGTGTAAAAGAGGATCTAGTGTAGTGGAGGATCTAGTGTAGTGGAGGATCTAGTGTAATAGAGGATCTAGTGTAATAGAGGATCTAGTGAAATAGAGGATCTAGTGTAGTGGAGGATCTAGTGTAGTGGAAGATCTAGTGTAGTGGAAGATCTAGTGTAGTGGAGGATCTAGTGTAGTGGAGGATATAGAGTAGTTGGAGGATCTAGTGTTGTGGAGGATCTAGTGTAGTGGAGGATCTAGTGTAGTGGAGGATCTAGTGTAGTGGAGGATCTAGTGTAGTTGGAGGATCTAGTGTAGTGGAGGATCTAGTGTAGTGGAGGATCTAGTGTAGTGGAGGATCTAGTGTAGTGGAGGATCTAGTGTAGTAGAGGATCTAGTGTAGTGGAGGATCTAGTGTTGTGTAGGATCTAGTGTAGTAGAGGATCTAGTGTAGTGGAGGATCTAGTGTAGTGGAGGATCTAGTGTAGTAGAGGATCTAGTGTAGTGGAGGATCTAGTGTAGTGGAGGATTTAGTGCAGTGGAGGATCTAGTGTAGGGGAGGATCTAGTGTAGTAGAGGATCTAGTGTAGTGGAGGATCTAGTGTAGTGGAGGATCTAGTGTAGTGGAGGATCTAGTGTAGCAGAGGATCTAGTGTAGTGGAGGATCTAGTGTAGTGGAGGATCTAGTGTAGTGGAGGATCTAGTGTAGTGGAGGATCTAGTGTAGTGGAGCATCTAGTGTAGTAGAGGATCTAGTGTAGTAGAGGATCTAGTGTAGTGGAGGATCTAGTGTAGTGGAGGATCTAGTGTAGTGGAGGATCTAGTGTAGTGGAGGATCTAGTGTAGTGGAGGATCTAGTGTAGTAGAGGATCTAGTGTAGTGGAGGATCTAGTGTAGTGGAGGATCTAGTGTAGTGGAGGATCTAGTGAGTGAGGATCTAGTGTAGTGAGGATCTAGTGTAGTGGAGGATCTAGTGTAGTGGAGGATCTAGTGTAGTGAGGATCTAGTGTAGAAGGATCTAGTGTAGTGGAGGATCTAGTGTAGTGGAGGATCTAGTGTAGTGGAGGATCTAGTGTAGTGGAGGATCTAGTGTAGTGGAGGATCTAGTGTAGTGGAGGTCTAGTGTAGTGGAGGATCTAGTGAGTGGAGGATCTAAGTGTAGTGGAGGATCTAGTGTAGTGGAGGATCTAGTGTAGTAGAGGATCTAGTGTAGTGGAGGATCTAGTGTAGTGGAGGATCTAGTGTAGTGGAGGATCTAGTGTAGTGGAGGATCTAGTGTAGTGGAGGATCTAGTGTAGTGGAGGATCTAGTGTAGTGGAGGATCTAGTGTAGTGGAGGATATAGTGTAGTAGAGGATCTAGTGTAGTGGAGGATCTAGGTAGTGGAGGATCTAGTGAAGTGGAGGATCTAGTGTAGTGGAGGATTAGTGTAGTAGAGGATCTAGTGTAGTGGAGGATCTAGTGTAGTGGAGGATCTAGTGTAGTGGAGGATCTAGTGTAGTGGAGGATCTAGTGTAGTGGAGGATCTAGTGTAGTGGAAGATCTAGTGCAGTGGAGGATCTAGTGTAGTGGAGGATCTAGTGTAGTGGAGGATCTAGTTTAGTGGAGGATCTAGTGTAGTGGAGGATCTAGTGTAGTGGAGGATATAGTGTAGTAGAGGATCTAGTGTAGTGGAGGATCTAGTGTAGTGGAGGATCTAGTGTAGTGGAGGATCTAGTGTAGTGGAGGATATAGTGTAGTAGAGGATCTAGTGTAGTGGAGGATCTAGTGTAGTGGAAGATCTAGTGTATTAGAAGATCTAGTGTAGTGGAGGATCTATTGTAGTAGAGGATCTAGTGTAGTGGAGGATCTAGTGTAGTGGAGGATCTAGTGTAGTAGAGGATCTAGTGTAGTGGAGGATCTAGTGTAGTGGAGGATCTAGTGTAGTGGAGGATCTAGTGTAGTAGAGGATCTAGTGTAGTGGAGGATCTAGTGTAGTAGGAGGATCTAGTGTAGTGAGGATCTAGTGTAGTGGAGGATCTAGTATAGTGGAGGAATCTAGTGTAGTGGAGGATCTAGTGTAGTGGTAGGATGACTAGTGATAGTAGAGGTTCTAGTGTAGTGGAGGATCTAGTGTAGTGGAAGATCTAGTGTATAGAAGATCTAGTGTAGTGGAGGATCTAGTGTAGTAGAGGATCTAGTGTAGTGGAGATCTAGTGTAGTGATGATTTAGTGTAGATGGAGGATCTAGTGTAGTGAGAGGATCTAGTGTAGTGGAGGATCTAGTGTAGTGGAGGATCTAGTGTAGTGGATGATCTAGTGTAGTGGAGGATCTAGTGTAGTGGAGGATCTAGTGCAGTGGAGGATCTAGTGTAGTAGAGGATCTAGTGTAGTGGAGGATCTAGTGTAGTGGAGGATTTAGTGTAGTGGAGGATCTAGTGTAGTAGAGGATCTAGTGTAGTGGAGGATCTAGTGTAGTGGAGGATCTAGTGTAGTGGAGGATCTAGTGTAGTAGAGGATCTAGTGTAGTGGAGGATCTAGTGTAGTAGAGGATCTAGTGTAGTGGAGGATCTAGTGTAGTGGATGATCTAGTGTAGTGGAGGATCTAGTGTAGTGGAGGATCTAGTGCAGTGGAGGATCTAGTGTAGTAGAGGATCTAGTGTAGTGGAGGATCTAGTGTAGTGGAGGATTTAGTGTAGTGGAGGATCTAGTGTAGTGGAGGATCTAGTGTAGTGGAGGATCTAGTGTAGTGGAGGATCTAGTGTAGTAGAGGATCTAGTGTAGTGGAGGATCTAGTGTAGTAGAGGATCTAGTGTAGTGGAGGATCTAGTGTAGTGGAGGATCTAGTGTAGTGGAGGTCGAGAAACAATGATCTAGTGCTTCTCACTTATTCACCAGTTAGAGAGTGGAAAGTTGTTTCCTAAAATAATAGGGAGGATTAAAGGGATGTGCTACGTGCCACATAGACTTGTTATATGGCTTCAAAACTAGGTATGCCAGAACCTTCAGAATTAGACAAGAACTGTAACTCAAACCGTAACTGAGTTTATCACCCGCAAACAGAAATAGGTAAATACAAAAACCTGACAGGTGAATTATATTACGCAAATACGCATCAGTGACTAGGTGTCTCAAAATAGGCGAATTGCTAAGGATAAACAGGCAATAGGCAAGTAAGAAAATGGGTAAGTACTCACTGGCAAATTGGCCAGCAGACAGACAGCATCCGCTCCAGCAGACAGAAAATAGCTGCCACCAGGAGACAAACAGTAGTTGCGCCAGCAGACAGACAGACAGTAGCCGCCACCAGCAGACTCTCACTGGTGAATGAGTCTCCAAGTCCACCTAATTAAAGTTTTATGTAACACTGCAGAGGATACTAATTAAGACCTTGTTAACTTCCTCCTCACCTGGGCTGTCTTCTCTCTCTCTCTCTCTCTCTCTCCTCTCTTCCTCTCTCTCTTTTCTCGTATTTAAGTCATACACCGTGATTAGAACAATACGTTAATAACCCGCACATAATAATAATAATAATAATAATAATAATAATAATAATAATAATAATAATAATAATAATAATAATATTAATAATAATAATAATATCTTTATTTCTACAAGTACATGTACATGGTATACAGGCCTAGATGACATCAATGACATACTACTATACAGAAAGCCCCTTGTTATGCAGAACATTTCGGGTAAATTAGGTCAGTTTTGTGCCCAGGATGCGACCCACACCAGTCGACTAACACCCAGGTACCTATTTTCTGATGGGCGAACAGAGACAGCAGGTGCCTGAAGGAAACAAGTCCCAACGTTTCCACCCGGAGAAGGACACTTATGACGACGTTTCGATCCGACTTGGACCATTAATTAGGTGTGACTTGCTGATCGTCCAAGTCGGACCGAAACGTCGTGATATAACTTTTCCTCTGTTATGTGAGACTTATTTGTGTACTGTCTCTTATCTCTTGTCAAGTGGGCCTAAATTTGTCTTTTTTTCAGTCATATTCATTTAAGTCTTTAATGCATGCAAACATTTATTTAAAATACCTATCTAATATACTAACTTATATACTAACTTATCTGATATACTAACTTATATACTAACTTATCTGATGTACTAACTTATCTGATGTACTAACTTATCTGATATATTAACTTATATACTAACTTATCTGATGTACTAACTTATCTGATGTACTAACTTATCTGATATACTAACTTATATACTAACTTATCTGATATATTAACTTATATACTAACTTATCTGATGTACTAACTTATCTGATGTACTAACTTATCTCGTATACTAACTTATTAAGGTAATATTCTAACTTGACTGGTGATGGTTCACTTGTGTGTAGCAGTGAAGAATAGTGAAAAATAATAGAAAATATGTTAATATTCTTAAGAGAACACAACTCCTCATGCACAAGACTCATTCACTATACAACTCTCACTGACTGTCATTCACTGTACAACTCTCACTGTCTGTTATTCACTGTACAACTCTCACTGACTGTCATTCACTGTACAACTCTGACTGTCATTCACTGTACAACTATCACTGTCTGTTATTCACTGTTCAGCTCTCAATGACTGTCATTCACTGTTCATCTCTCACTGACTGTCATTCACTGTACAACTCTCACTGACTGTCATTCACTGTTCAACTCTCACTGACTGTCATTCACTGTTCAACTCTCACTGTCTGTTATTCACTGTTCAACTCTCAATGACTGTCATTCACTGTTCAACTCTCACTGACTGTCATTCACTGTACAACTCTCAATGACTGTCATTCACTGTTCATCTCTCACTGACTGTCATTCACTGTACAACTCTCAATGACTGTCATTCACTGTACAACTCTCAATGACTGTCATTCACTGTACAACTCTCACTGACTGTCATTCACTGTTCAGCTCTCACTGACTGTCATTCACTGTTCAACTCTCAATGACTGTCATTCACTGTTCATCTCTCACTGACTGTCATTCACTGTACAACTCTCAATGACTGTCATTCACTGTACAACTCTCAATGACTGTTATTCACTGTACAACTCTAACTGTCTGTTATTCACTGTTCAACTCTCACTGACTGTCATTCACTGTTCAACTCTCACTGACTGTCATTCACTGTTCAACTTACACTATCATTCACTTCGTGGGTCTGGACGTCACCTTTGGACCAGCAGGAACTGGCTGACATCAGGCTAAGGGCCCTGTGTATTTGAACCCATAACTTCAAAACAAAGATGTACTAGCAATCTCTAAACTATTTACACAGTATCCAAATGCGTCAATGTTATTTACATTAAAGTGTAGATTTAAAAACTATATAAGACAAATGGCAGCATGTAAATACAACCATTCATAGCACCCAACCATCACACCGACGTACACATATGCAGACAAGCTAGCTGCCAGGACTCGAATCATTATGTGCTTTAATTTTTAAAGGGAGGGTAAATGACCGTGCTACATATTGACACTAGTGGAAATGCGTTGATATATACTCAGGATATTGCATCATTGCCATCCTTTTTTTTCACCTCCACCTTGCAATTAAAACTTCTCACCTGGCTTCCCTTTTCTCATCTTCTCTCTCTCTTCTCTCTCTCTCTCTCTCTCTCTCTCTCCTCTCTCTCTCTCTCTCTCTCTCTCTCTCTCTCTCTCTCTCTCTCTCTCTCCTCTCTCTCTCTCTCTTTCTTCCTCCCCACTTCGTGTTAAAACATTCTCAGAATAATATTGGAAAGTATTACTAAATATTATACTTCACTTCTGGATCCTCGTAACCAGTGAGTAAGATCACTGGTATTTATATACTCTACTAATAACATATCTGCTAGAAAATAAATATTGTTCCTTTATTAGTTTAAGAGTCTCCATGTTTATTTTATTGTATTTGTCTTTTAATATTGGTACAGTTGTTGATTATGGGTCTCCTGGGTGGTGAGGAGGAGAATCTCCTGGACTATTTAGTCTCCTACGGCCGAGAAATCTGAACAAATTCACCTCCACCCCAAAAAAAAGAGCAAATTTTCTTTAAAATTTTCTCACCTCTCATCGTTAATAACATTTAAAAAAAAAAACGCTAACGAGAATGCAACCCAAAATATTGATAACATGAATAAAGCGAAAATCGCTTAATTGGACCCAAATACTGAAGGCACCGTCCCTCTCATGTCGCGCTGCCAGTATCAACAATCGAAAAAAAAAAATTGCCAAATTTCGGTTTATGGAAGCGGCTTTGTGCGGCTGTCTCTATTATGGTGGCTAATGCACTCTATTAGAGCTGTCCGGCTCTTTGATTACCTGTCACCACTCCAAAGATAGCCCAACGCTGCCGACCGATTATCTAGAGCCGTCGGCTTTCCAATAATATATAACAAATGTATGTATGTATGTATACCTGTACGTATGTATATGTATATATATATATATATATATATATATATATATATATATATATATATATATATATATATATATATATATATATATATATATATATATATATATATATATATATATATATATACTATATATATATACATTTTGCAATACAGGAAATTTCAGATAGATGCAAGAGACACATGTGTATCACTTAAGTATCTTTACTGTGGAGACATTTCGCCAGGAATTCAGTGGTTTTATCAGTTCAATATGGAGAACAGTCTTGGAGATATTGGAAGACATGAAGTTTGAGGTGATCAGTCCCTCAGCCTTGCTAGGAAGTGCCCGGTCCATCACTCTGGCTGAGCCTGCGGGTCCAGTTACCATCGCGGGACAGAGGAAGGGTAAACAAGGCGCTCAAATGTATAATGTCGGGGGTTTTTCATGGCTATAAGTTGATAAATATCACGGGTTAGAGGTCCTGGTGCATGTTTCGATCATATTAGGAAGGGATTAAGTCGGGTGGGCAGAAGGTGAGTCGGAGTCTGACTCCAGGAGACATGCGACAGCCCCAGATATACGTGATCAGCGCTAACATGCGATCTTCTCCTGACCTAAACACAACTTATTATGTTGAAATATTAATGGGGAAGCTCTGTGCTCTTGACTCACACACCTGCATAATAAAAGATGGTCATTAATCTAGATAGAAGTAGATAGTTCTGCTCAGTAGATAGCCTCGGTGTGGACCTCCTAGTTGTCTGCTATCTCTATGTCTCTCTCTCTGTTCCTAAGTCATGTTTCATGCCATTCTTCACTGAGTAGAGCTTTATAAAGTCATGTTTCACTCTGTGTAGAACTTAATCAAGTCACGTTTCACTCTACGTACAGCTTCATCTAGTCAGACTTCACTCTTTGTAGTTCTATCAAGTTATTCTTAACCCCGGAAGGGTTACCAAGCCAGGATAACCCCGGAAGGGTTACCAAGACAGGATAACCCCGGAAGGGTTACCAAGACAGGATAACCCCGGAAGGGTTACCAAGCCAGGATAACCCCGGAAGGGTTACCAAGACAGGATAACCCCGGAAGGGTTACCAAGCCAGGATAACCCCGGAAGGGTTACCAAGACAGGATAACCCCGGAAGGGTTACCAAGCCAGGATAACCCTGGAAGGGTTACCAAGACAGGATAACCCCGGAAGAGTTACCAAGACAGAAAAACCCCGGAAGGGTTACCAAGCCAAGATAACCCCGGAAGGGTTACCAAGACAGGATAACCCCGGAAGGGTTACCAAGCCAAGATAACCCCGGAAGGGTTACCAAGACCAGGATAACCCCGGAAGGGTTACCAAGCCAGGATAACCCCGGAAGGGTTACCAAGCCAGGATAACCCCGGAAGGGTTACCAAGCCAAGATAACCCCGGAAGGGTTACCAAGCCAAGATAACCCTGGAAGGGTTACCAAGACAGGATAACCCCGGAAGGGTTACCAAGCCAGGATAACCCCGGAAGGGTTACCAAGCCAGGATAACCCCGGAAGGGTTACCAAGCCAGGATAACCCTGGAAGGGTTACCAAGCCAGGATAACCCCGGAAGAGTTACCAAGCCAGGATAACCCAATAAAGTCAGTGCGTCATCGGGGACTGTCTTATTCCCATTAAGGGTCCTTTGATTTATCCCTCCCAAAGGATTCCCGATCCCTCGGAGTGTGAGACTGGTAGGGTGTGGGGGTTGTGCCTCGGTGCCGGTGAAGGGCTCTTGATTCAAGGAATGGGAGCTGTCCTATCCTTCGGGGGATCGAAGCTGATTGTCTCTCATTTGACAGGCTTTGTTTGATCCCTACGAGTTTAGCGCTCTTCCTTGATTAAAATAATGGTGATATTAATTCAGGTACAAGTGACCTTTGTCATTCTGTGGTACAAGTGTGACTTTTATCATCCTACGCAACAACTGACCTTGTCATCCTACGGTACAAGTGACCTTGTCATCCTACGGTACAAGTGACCTTTGTCATCTGGGTACAAGTGGACTTGTCATCTAGACAAGTGACCTTCATCCTACGGTCAAGTGACCTTGTCATCCAGGACAAGTGACCTTGTCATCCTACGGTACAAGTGACCTTGTCATTCTACGGTACAGTGACCTGTCATCCTACGGTACAGTGACCTTGTCATCCTACGGTACAAGTGACTTGTCATCCTACGGTACAAGTGACCTTGTCATCCTACGGTACAAGTGACTTGTCATCCTACGGTACAAGTGACCTTGTCATCTACGGTACAGTGACCTTGCTCATCCTACGGTACAAGTGACTTTGTCATCCTAGGTACAAGTGACTAAGCAGTGACCTTGTCATCCTACGCAACAAGTGACCTTGTCATCCTACGGTAGAAGTGACCTTGTCATCCAAGGGAACAACTGACCTTGTCATCCTACGGTACAAGTGACCTTGTCATTCTACGGTACAAGTGACCTTGTCATCCTACGGTACAAGTGACCTTGTCATCCTAGGTACAAGTGACACAGGTACAAGTGACCTTGTCATCCTATGGTACAAGTGACCTTGTCATCCTACGGTACAAGTGACCTTGTCATCCTACGGTACAAGTGACCTTGTCATCCTACGGTACAAGTGACCTTGTCATCCTACGGTACAAGTGACCTTGTCATCCTACGGTACAGGTGACATGTCATCCTACGGTACAAGTGACCTTGTCATCCTACGGTACAAGTGACCTTGTCATCCTACGGTACAAGTGACCTTGTCATCCTACGGTACAAGTGACCTTGTCATCCTACGGTACAAGTGACCTTTGTCATCCTACGGTACAAGTGACCTTGTCATCCTACGGTACAAGTGACCTTGTCATCCTACGGTACAAGTGACCTTGTCATCCTACGGTACAAGTGACCTTGTCATCCTACGGTACAAGTGACCTTGTCATCCTACGGTACAAGTGACCTTGTCATCCTACGGTACAAGTGACCTTTGTCATCCTACGGTACAAGTGACCTTGTCATCCTACGGTACAAGTGACCTTTGTCATCCTACGGTACAAGTGACCTTTGTCATTCTACGGTACAAGTGACCTTCTCATCCTACGGTACAAGTGACCTTGTCATCCTAAGGTACAAGTGACCTAAGGTACAAGTGACCTTTTCATCCTACGGTACAGGTAATCTTGCCATCCTACGGTACAAGTGACCTTGTCATCCTACGGTACAAGTGACCTTGTCATCCTACGGTACAGGTGACCTGTCATCCTACGGTACAAGTGACCTTGTCATCCTACGGTACAAGTGACCTTGTCATCCTACGGTACAAGTGACCTTGTCATCCTACGGTACAAGTGACCTTTGTCATCCTACGGTACAAGTGACCTTTGTCATCCTACGGTACAAGTGACCTTGTCATCCTACGGTACAAGTGACCTTTTCATCCTACGGTACAAGTGACCTTTGTCATCCTACGATACAAGTGACCTTGTCATCCTACGGTACAAGTGACCTTGTCATCCTACGGTACAAGTGACCTTGTCGTCCTACGGTACAAGTGACCTTTTCATCCTACGGTACAAGTGACCTTTGTCATCCTACGGTACAAGTGACCTTGTCATCCTACGGTACAAGTGACCTTGTCATCCTACGGTACAAGTGACCTTTGTCATCCTACGGTACAAGTGACCTTGTCATCCTACGGTACAAGTGACTTTTGTCATCCTACGGTACAAGTGACCTTGCGATGAGTGACGAATGAATTTCAAAACATACCAAGATATACCAAGATATTTAAACCACAATCTTGGCTGTCAGTGTTGACAGACTCAAGTTTGGTTGCAAATGGACTTTCCTTCCCCACCCACGTCCCAGGGAACACAACCATGTCAACCACCGACCCCTTCAACCACAAACAGATGGACACACACACACACATACACATACACACATGCACACACTCCTGGGACCAGAGCTGGCGGTACGAGTGGGCAGCTTCTTGCCTGGGTTACTGTTTTATTCAGGTCCTCGTGTGACCTTCCTGAGACGGGGGCTGGTGATGTGCAGCTCACATAGCCCCGAGACGGGACTGGTGATGTGCAGCTCACATAACCCCGAGACGGGGCTGGTGATGTGCAGCTCACATAACCCCGAGACGGGGCTGGTGATGTGCTGCTCACATAACCCCGAGACGGGGCTGGTGATGTGCTGCTCACACAGCCTTGGTTACTGATGGAGAAGGCAGAGCTTTTTAATTAGCAACTATGTGGATCTTTGATGGAACCATTGTTGTTAAGGTTTAATGGTGGAGAGAGCGCTGGGGGTTAGAATAAGAGTTTTAAGGCATAGGAAATTAATTCTCATGGGACTCTTCGTCTTCTGGAGAATGAGAAATTTCTTGTTATAAATTCAGTGGAAGAGCGAGCACGACAGACTGACCCCGCAAGGTTTGCGAGTACATTAACAATTGAAGAAGCTTTAGCCATTTCCTTCAGAGATGTAGATGTAGATGAAGTAATGCAATAAGAGTAGAGAGAGCTTGGAGAATATATGATGACAGATATTAGGAAGTTATGCACGAGATTATTATTATTATTATTGTTATTATTATTATTATTATTATTATTATTAGTATTATTATTATCATGGGGGAGCGCTAAACCCTTAGGATTATACAGCGCCTGTGGGGGGAGGGGGTGGAAGCCATTTAAATACAATTCAGAGAACTGGAACACAGATCAAGAGCCCCTCACCAGCATCAAGGAACCTCCCTTGAGGGGCCAGTTAAGTCTGAGAGCGAGTGAAGAGTGTGATGAAATAAGGAGAGACGCAAAGAAGCATCACAAGAATGGCATGGGAATAAGGGCGTTGGTAGCAGAGGGACCTTTTTAAATGAACCCTCTGCTGCCAGTGTCTCTATACCCATTCGGCCTTTTTTTAATTGTCTGCCTTAAGAATGGCGTGTTGAAAGAGGTATATTCTTAGCTCTAAGACATTCCCTACAGGTAAGAGGCAAAGCAGCAGTCAAGGACGGTGCTATAAGGTAGCGGGTGCACGGAGATTCTGAAGGATTGTCTCAAGAAAATTTGTAGAGGTTAAATCGTGGGAAAAATTAACGAGCTAGACAAAAATGAGGAACTCGTGAGGATAAAAGATGAAATTTTGGTACACTTGCTAAGATAAGACAGTGGGTAAAATAAACTTTTATTGTGGGGCAAAATTTCGCTCTGTGTGGAACTTACCAAGTCATGTTTTGATAAAGGTCTATATAGACAGCAAAATATTGTCGCAATAAAACTTGTTCTGTATTATGTGTTGTTTTCTGCATATTTGTCAAAAAATACGTCAATTGTATTCAAACTTTACTTTAAATAAAAGCCCAACGGATGTGAGGCGCAGCCCATTTAAACAAAAGACGAAACACGTCCAGTATTCTCAAGCTCTACACGACACCAGAATGTCAATAATACCATCATGATGTACAGGTCAAGTAACATAAAGTAACAACCAGTATGATGGTTGGTGGAAGACTGTGACATATTCATATTTGTATTGCTCAACACCTCTCTGTGTGAAGAGTTCAGTTGAAAGCTGGACCCAGTACAGGCAGGACCTCGGCTGGGCAGACGCAGATATTACCACATATTAAACATCAACCAGAGAAGCAACGTCTCTCCTTCCGGTCCTGACACTTCCCCGCTCTACTCAAAACAAGGAGCTATCACAAATATACACACACGAACAAGCCAAAGCGCACGAACACACACACACATAGGGGACAGGAGATGTGAGTCGACCCCTGCAACCACAAATAGAAGAGTACACACACACACACACACACACATACACACACACGAACAACCACACGACAAAACACACATTCACACAAACACAAGTCCCCAAGCAGAGACACACACATCCTTTCACCATGCGAAATAAAAGCCTTTATCATTATTTGTTTTCAGAGACAAAAAACAAAATACACCTCACAGCGGCAGTGTTTTCAAGCATTTAAAGACTAAATCTTTACCTAGGAGAACATGTCAGGACTATATCGTGTTGGAGCCAGCAGCAGCAAATGCCATCTATCCATCACAAGGCAAAGGCGGCGAAAGTTGAACATGCAAATGATACACCTTAATCTGAATAGCCCCGAAATGTTACTGAATACTTTTCTTGACTCTTACTTGGCTTGTCTTTTTAGTTTGACTTTATTCACTTTCGAATATAACAAACACATATTTGAGCAAAATAAGAAAGAGTGTAAATATGCTCTCAGAAGACTGGTGCCTGTGGCGTCCTAGACTCGCATGAGGAAGATACCAAGGTCTGCAGAGATTCCGACCCATACGCTAAATAGAATGAGGTCTTGGAGAGTCTGAGGACCACATCTTAAATAGATGAGGTCTTGGAGAGTCTAAGGACCACATCTTAAATAGATGAGGTCTTGGAGAGTCTAAGGACCACATCTTAAATAGAATGAGGTCTTGGAAAGTCCCAAGCTTGCTTCCTAAACAGACTGAGGTCTTGGAGATTCGCAGACTTACATGCTCAAATAGACTGAAGCTTTATAGGAAGGCAGATCCGCATCCTAAATAGACTGAGGTCTTGGAGAGTCTCATACTAAGCAGACCTGGTGTGTCTGTAGAGTTTTGGGATCACAAGGTAGACCCAGCCAAAGCCAGGTTCGGAAATTCAAGAGATGAGGATCACTTGGTTCGACTGGGAATGTGATTCAGATCACAGTTTCATACTGTGTCACACTCCGTCCTGAACTAAAGTATTCATGACGGAGACAAACCTCACACTACCAACCTTGTCAACTGACTGGAGTTCACAACAGCTTTGTATGCTTGTTTATATGTGTTTACGTGCCTCTGTGTGTCCGTGTGTGCATTTGTGTATCTGTGTACTCACCTATATGTGATTGCAGGAGTCGATTCATAGCTCCTGGCCCCGTCTCTTCACTGGTCGTTATTAGATGCACTCTCTCCCTCGTCAATGAGCATTATCATACCTCTTCTTAAAGCTATGTATGCATCCTGCCTCCACTACATCACTCTCCAGGTTGTTCCACTCCCTGACAAATCTATGACTGAAGAAATACTTCCTAACATCCCTGTGACTCATCTGAGTCTTCAACTTCCAGTTGTGACCCCTTGTTGCTGTGTCCCATCTCTAGAACATCCTGTCCATATCCACCTTGTCAATTCCTCTCAGGATTTTATTATGTGGTTATGTGTGTGCACTCAACCTATACGCCTCACTTATTTGTTATTGCAATGGTCGAGTCTTAGCTCCTGGGCCTGCCTTTCAAACTGACCCCTACTGAGTTCTCTCTTTCCTGTTTACTCTCTACTTGTTCTTAAAGCTGTATATAGATTCAGTCCAAATCGTTCCACTTCCTGATCCCTTTGAGGCTGAAGAAATGCTTCCTAACATCCCAGTGACTTTTCTGTCTTTAATTTCTAGCTCTGCCCTCGTGTACCTGCTTTATGCCTCTCGGACAACCTATCCCTGTACTCCCTATCAATTCCTTTTAGTATTTTATCCTTCGTTATTCAGCGTCAGGCGATATGTTCGGTACTATGCTCACCCCGAGGTTCTCCCTGAATGAGGTTTGCAGTGTGTGTGTCTCTGTCTGTCTATCTGAGCTCTCCCTCTCCCTCCCTCTCTCTCTTTTCTCTCTCTCTCTCTCTCTCTCTCTCTCTCTCTCTCTCTCTCTCTCTCTCCTCTCTCTCCCTCTCTCTCTCTCTCTCTCTCTTCTCTCTCCTCTCCTCTCTCTCTCTCTCTCTCTCTCTCTCTCTCTCTCCTCTCTCTCTCTCTCTTCTCTCTTCCTCTCCCTCTCTCTCTCTCTCCCCCTCATCCAGTCTCTCTTCTATCTCTTACCTCCTCTTCTCCTCTGACTCTGTCCCCCAGGCCTCGCTGCCTTCCTCTCTCTCCTCCTTCCTCTTTCATAGCCACGTATTTACCTTCTGCTCTCTTCAGTTAGTTTACTGTGCCCTGACGCATAATGCAGGGGGGAGGGGAAGGAGAGAAGGAGGGGAGGGGGAAGGGTGGTAAGGGGTCAGGGGGAGGAGAAGGAGAGGGGAGAGGATGAGAGGAAAGGAGAGGTGAGGAGTGAATAGGCGGGAAGGGATGGAGGGAGGGATGGACGGAAGAAGGGAGGGAGAGAGGGAGGGAGGGAGAGGGAGGAAGGGATGGAGGGAAGAAGGGAGGGAGGGAGGGAGGGAGGAAGGAATGGAGGGAGGAAGGGAAGGAGGGAGGGTGTGAAGAGAAGGCAGCACTTATGTGGAGGAGAAGTAAAAAGGGTAAGAGAAGCTACGAAGAGAGTTAGATCCTTTTCTTTATACTGACCGACCCACCTCCCCTCCCCTTTCCTCCTCCCCTCCTCCACCTCCTCCTCCCCCTCACTCCACCCTCGCACCTTTCCCCTCACCTCGTCACACTTTCCCCTCTGGCAGCTGCAACAACACTTTAATTCTTAAAATTACTTGATTTTATAACCTAGGCCTTATTATTTTGTCTTATTACCTTGACCTTATTACCTTGATCTAATTACCTTGGTTTTTATTACCTGGGTTTTATTATCTGGGTTTTATTATCTGGGTTAAATCCTTTACTTTAAACAATTTTCTCTTAATAAAAATCAATCATATCTCGACGCTGTTTTTTTGTCAGATTTATCTATATTTCGACTCCCTTCTCTTCCATTTTCTCCAGCCTTTTCAATTTTCTTTTTCTTGCACGTTCTTCTTCCTCTTCAATTATCTCCTTCCTCTTCAATTATCTCCTTCCTCTTCAATTATCTCCTTCCTCTTCAATTTCTCCATTTCAAGTTTTATTTTGTGTTACAAAATAAAACACCTGCTAATTACTTACTGAGCACTCAGGGTGGGGACTGTGGGTGGGACTCAGGGTGGGGACTGTGGGTGGGACTCAAAGTGGGGGACTGTGGGTGGGACTCAGGGTGGGGGACTGTGGGTGGGACTCAGGGTGGGGGACTGTGGGTGGGACTCAGGGTGGGGGACTGTGGGTGGGACTCAGGGTGGGGGACTGTGGGTGGGACTCAGGGTGGGGACTGTGGGTGGGACTCAGGGTGGGGACTGTGGGTGGGACTCAGGGTGGGGGACTGTGGGTGGGACTCAGGGTGGGGGACTGTGGGTGGGACTCAGGGTGGGGGACTGTGGGTGGGACTCAGGGGTGGGGGACTGTGGGGATGGGACTCAGGGTGGGGGACTGTGGGTGGGACTCAGGGTGGGGGACTGTGGGTGGGACTCAGGGTGGGGGACTGTGGGTGGGACTCAGGGTGGGGGACTGTGGGTGGGACTCAGGGTGGGGGACTGTGGGTGGGACTCAGGGTGGGGGACTGTGGGTGGGACTCAGGGTGGGGACTGTGGGTGGGACTCAGGGTGGGGACTGTGGGTGGGACTCAGGGTGGGGGACTGTGGGTGGGACTCAGGGTGGGGGACTGTGGGTGGGACTCAGGGTGGGGACTGTGGGTGGGACTCAGGGTGGGGGTCTGTGGGTGGGACTCAGGGTGGGGGACTGTGGGTGGGACTCAGGGTGGGGGACTGTGAGTGGGACTCAGGGTGGGGGACTGTAGGTGGGACTCAGGGTGGGGGACTGTGGGTGGGACTCAGGGTGGGGGTCTGTGGGTGGGACTCAGGGTGGGGGACTGTGGGTGGGACTCAGGGTGGGGGACTGTGGGTGGGGCTCAGGGTGGGGGTCTGTGGGTGGGACTCAGGGTGGGGACTGTGGGTGGGACTCAGGGTGGGGGACTCAGGGTGGGGGACTGTGGGTGGGACTCAGGGTGGGGGACTGTGGGTGGGACTCAGGGTGGGGGACTGTGGGTGGGACTCAGGGTGGGGGACTGTGGGTGGGACTCAGGGTGGGGGACTGTGGGTGGGACTCAGGGTGGGGGACTGTGGGTGGGACTCAGGGTGGGGGACTGTGAGTGGGACTCAGGGTGGGGGACTGTGGGTGGGACTCAGGGTGGGGGACTGTGGGTGGGACTCAGGGTGGGGGTCTGTGGGTGGGACTCAGGGTGGGGGACTGTGGGTGGGACTCAGGGTGGGGGTCTGTGGGTGGGACTCAAGGTGGGGGACTGTGGGTGGGACTCAGGGTGGGGGTCTGTGAGTGGGATTCAGGGTGAGGGTCTGTGAGTGGGATTCAGGGTGAGGGTCTGTGAGTGGGATTCAGGGTGAGGGTCTGTGAGTGGGATTCAGGGTGGGGGACTGTGGGTGGGACTCAGGGTGGGGGACTGTGGGTGGGACTCAGGGTGGGGGTCTGTGAGTGGGATTCAGGGTGAGGGTCTGTGAGTGGGATTCAGGGTGAGGGTCTGTGAGTGGGATTCAGGGTGGGGGACTGTGGGTGGGACTCAGGGTGGGGGTCTGTGAGTGGGATTCAGGGTGAGGGTCTGTGAGTGGGATTCAGGGTGGGGGACTGTGGGTGGAACTCATGGTGGGGGTCTGTGAGTGGGATTCAGGGTGAGGGTCTGTGAGTGGGATTCAGGGTGGGGGACTGTGGGTGGAACTCATGGTGGGGGTCTGTGAGTGGGATTCAGGGTGGGGTCTGTGAGTGGGATTCAGGGTGGGGTCTGTGAGTGGGATTCAGGGTGGGGTCTGTGAGTGGGATTCAGGGTGGGGGACTGTGGGTGGGACTCAGGGTGGGGGTCTGTGAGTGGGATTCAGGGTGGGGTCTGTGAGTGGGATTCAGGGTGGGGTCTGTGAGTGGGATTCAGGGTGGGGGTCTGTGGGTGGGACTCAGGGTGGGGGTCTGTGAGTGGGATTCAGGGTGAGGGTCTGTGAGTGGGATTCAGGGTGGGGTCTGTGAGTGGGATTCAGGGTGGGGGTCTGTGGGTGGGACTCAGGGTGGGGGTCTATGAGTGGGATTCAGGGTGGGGGTCTGTGAGTGGGATTCAGGGTGGGGGACTGAGTGAGGAAACAAAGGTGGGACTCTCTAGGTTGGGACTTTGTGGGTGAGAATCTGTAGGGAGGGAATCTCTGAATTAGGAACTGTGGGTGGGATTCAGTGAGTGTGGGATCGCGGGGTGGGAGGAGGGAGGACAGTGAATGGGAATTTATGGGAAGGGAAGGTCTGTGGGTTAGGGTCTGTGGGTGTGGGTTTTGGTGGCGTAGGTGGGTGCAGGATGTTCAGGTGAAAGGGTCGGAAGTGATATGTTTGGTATGATGTTAACACTCGGGTGCTTCATTTTCACTAACATGTGTAGCTTTTCATCCCTACTGTATCTCCGGTCATCTCTGATTTGCATGATGGTACATTTAACTCTCTCTGTCCTCTACTGTTTGTATTCTTCTGGGTAATTCCTCTACATCAACAGAGGCACACACAAGCCAGGCCCTTGTGGACAACGTGGAGATCAGTGGTACCGGCAGGTTAGGTATGATTCTTCAAGACACAAGACAAGTGTTTCCTGACGCGGGTCTTAGTTATAAGACAACCGATAATTAAGTGACTGAGGTATCGCCCTGAAATGCGAGAGTATAAACAGTAAGGCAAATTTGGCGAACAATTACCGTAGAGTTACGTTGACAATAATAACTAGACAATAAAAACGCGTTCAGAATGTCTAAAAAAATCAGTATTTTTTTTTATCAGGATCTCATTGGTGTTTATTTCTATCAATTAACATGTGGAAATTTTTCGCTAGAGACTCATAGAGTGTTTTACTGCTCCTTCTGCTGCTGCTGCTGCTGCTGCTGCTGCTGCTGCTCCTCCTCCTCCTCCTCCTCCTCCTCCTCCTCCTCCTCCTCCTCCTCCTCTCTTCTCTTCTCCTATCATTCCTTTGTTGCACACCGTTTCACTAGCGATTTTATTTTGCCAGAGGAAAATGACTGCCAGGAATGAAAACCAGGGAAGTTTATTACAATCTTGAGGAATACCTGGACCTGTTGGGAGTCATACAATGCCTGGAGAATGAAAATCAGTCAGGTTGTATCCACGGAAGATGAGAAGAGTTTCAGTTCCTTGAATGAAGAGTCCTTCCCCCCGTATCAAGGAACCTCACCAGCAGGAGGAGCCCTGCTCGAGGCTCCCAGTCACGTACACGAGCTCTGATCTTTTCTCTGCTCTCTAAAGTTTGTGTTAGCTCTCAACCCTCACGTTCCCTGGTGCTCTGTGAGGAAACCTTACTCACCGGCGGTTTAAAAGAAAAGAAAATAGCAGAACTGAGAACTAACAATATTATTTGTTAGTAAGCAAAAAACTTTAATCGAACTGTATAAACATGCTGTGTGTGTGTGTGTGTGCGTGTGTGTGTGTGTGTGTGTGTGTGTGTGTGTGTGTGTGTGTGTGTGTGTGTGTGTATGTGTGTGTGTGTTGTATAACTGTACACGTAAGGCGATGCTTCCATTTCTCCTCTCGTCTTCCCTCACGTGAGTCGTAAATAAAACTGTTAATTTCACTGGAGTATTTGAAGGGGGTTACATCCCTCCCCCTTTCATTATAAAGGTGTGCACACGCACACACACACACACACACACACACACACACTAATCAGGAGAGTGAACTAGTGGAGGCAAGTTCCATACACAGCTTTAAGAAGAGGCATGATAGGGCTCTAGGAGCGGGGAGAGAGTGACCTAGTATCGACCAGCGAAGAGGCGGGGCCAGGAGCTATGACTCTACCTCTGCAACCACATATAGGTGAGAACACACACACACCTGATAATCAGCAGCTTGCGTGGTGGTTCTGACAGCGGAGCACTGCAGTACCTGTCTTCACAGCTACGGTAATCTTACGTAGAAAGAGAGAGAGAAAGAGAGAAACTAAGTAGTACCTCACTATCGCAATAGTGTATCTCTCAGCACTTCTCTGGAGTGGATAAAGTGGATGAAGACACAAAGACAGTAGAGTGCAAGCCTTTATTGACAACGTTTCGCGCCCAGCCCAATCAATTACACGACACATTGTCATAGAAGATGTCACCTCGAAACGACGTAGGATTCTGTAATCATCGCTTAATCAGCATATCAAACAGTTTCAACCAGAACAACGGCTTGCACGACAGGTAGCTTCTTAATCGCTATCCTGCAAAGGAAACAGTATGGCGGAGCACTGCTGCAGGCCTACTGGCTCTTCTTATTAGTCTGCAACAGGCTTACTGGCCCTATTATTAGTCTGCTGCAGGCTTACTGGCCCTATTATTAGTCTGCTGCAGGCTTACTGGCCCTATTATTAGTCTGCTGCAGGCTTACTGGCCCTATTATTAGTCTGCTGCAGGCATACTGGCCCTATTATTAGTCTGCCCCAAGAAGTTAACTTCAGCATACCTCACCAGACTCTTCACGTCACTATGCTGACTTAGTCCACCCACATTCTCTCTCCCCAGGTAGATCTGTTTGTGACTTGATAAAGACCACTGTGTGGGCGAAACGTTGTCAATACAGGATTCGATTATACCGTGATGTTATTTCGTACCATTTTCTCTCCATCTCCAGGAGCGCTACACCCAGGGAACATACACAAGTGTATCTCACATCACCTTCATGGAGTATTATTACGAAACACATGTGCAAGAGTTGGGTATCTTCAGTGTTGAAACGTTTCGCCTATACAGTAGGCTTCTTCAGTCAAACACAGAGGTAACTTCAGTCAAATGCAGAGGTAACTTCAGTCAAATGCAGAGGTAACTTCAGTCAAACACAGAGGTAACTACAGTTTAACACAGAGGTAAATATGGAGACAGTAGAAGTCGTGGCTCCAACTTCCACATTGTTGCAAACTATGGAGCTGAACTCTTCTCCAGGCTGAGGGACTGACTCCCTTGTTCTCAGAGGCTGATGGACTGATTACATCATCTTTAATTCATTTCTACTGCTCCCTTTGTATTTGACTGAAGAAGCCTACTGCGTAGGCGAAACGTTTCAACGATAAAGGCACCCAACTGTTGCACATGTGTTACTCAGCACCTTCCTGGTGTGTGGCACCCAGGGAACACACAGGTGGCGGCCACAGGAAAAAGACCACCTTAGAAGCCGTAAACCTTGATAAAATAAAGAGGGAGAGGCTCCTGGCAAGAAAGATGTACACAAAAGTCGAAATAATAATAATAATAATAATAATAATAATAATAATAATAATAATAATAATTATTATAATAATAATAATAATAATAATAATAATAATAATAATAATAATAATAATAATAATAATAATAATAATAATAATAATAATGATAATAATAACAATTTTAATAATAATAATAATAATAATAATAATAATGATAATAATAACAATTTTAATAACAATAATAATAATAAAGTGGCAGAATTATTATTATTATTATTACAATTATTTTTATTATTATTATTCTTGTTATTATTACTATTATTATTATTAAAATTTTTATTATTATTATTATTATTATTATTATTTCTCAGACAGGCGGTCATACAACTCCTAGGGGAAGGAGGAGGAAGAGCCTTGTCCCTAGCACCACGCCACTGCCTCCTAGCAACAAGCTACTGCCTCCTCCTAGCACCACACCACTGCCTCCTAGCACCACGCCACTGCCTCTCCCTAGCACCAAGCCACTGCCTCCTCCTACCACCACACCACTGCCTCCTAGCACCACGCCACTGCCTCTCCCTAGCACCAAGCCACTGCCTCCTCCTAGCACCACACCACTGCCTCCTAGCACCACGCCACTGCCTCTCCCTAGCACCAAGCCACTGCCTCCTCCTAGCACCACGCCACTGCCTCCTAGCACAAAGCCACTGCCTCCTCCTAGCACCACACCACTGCCTCCTAGCACCACGCAACTGCCTCTCCCTAGCATCAAGGCACTGCCTACTCCTAGTACCACGCCACTGCCTACTCCTAGCACCAAGCTACTGCCTCCTCCTAGCACCACACCACTGCCTCCTAGCACCATGTCACTGCCTCCCCCTTGCACCAAGCCACTGCCTCCTCTTAACACCACACCACTGCCTCCTAGCACCACGCCACTGCCTCCCCCTAGCACCACGCCACTGCCACCCCCTAGCACCAAGCCACTGCCTCCTCCAAGCACCAAACCACTGCCTCCTAGCACCACGCCACTGCCTCCTCCTAGCACCACGCCACTGCCTTCTAGCACCACGCTACTGCCTCCTCCTAGCACCACACCACTGCCTCATAGCAGCACGCCACTGACTCCTAGCACCACGCCACTGCCTCCTCCTAGCACCAAGCCACATACATCTGCTTTAATAGCTACGGGCTTCCCACACCAGGAATTACCTTCCGCCTTTCACAGCCAATTGGCTGACCACCACACGCACACCACAGCCATGTTGATCAACCACAAATACCACAAACACTATCATAAACACCACAAGCTGCTCAAAACACCACAAATACCACAGAAACACTACAAACGCTACCACAAACACCAATTTAAACTCTACAAACACCACTAACAACACTATCACCACAAACACTACAAACACCATTACAAACACTGCTACAAATTCCACCACAAGCTACAAACACCACAAACATCACACACGTTACAAGGCAGTACATTATGGGTGGTAATTACCGGTTTGAGTGTCGGGCCGAGGGAGCGGCAGCGTACTGGTGTGTGTACTGGTCTGTGTACTGGTGTATACAGTGGAGTGTGTACTTGTGTGTGTACTGGTGAGTGTACTAGTGTGTGTACTGGGGTTGGTGAATGGGGGGGATGGGAGGGGGGAGGAGAATGCACAGGGAGTCCTTCACGCACACGCTCTGCTCTTGATCCACTAATTTGGAGTTGCTAACCCGTTCCTTGGATCAAACGTAAATGCCTCCAGATTCCTCAGGCGTCGAATAGCCCTTATGGATTTAGCGCTTCCCCTCTACACGGAATAATAATAATAATAATAATAATAATAATAATAATAATAATAATAATAATAATAAGAAGAAGAAGAAGAAGAAGAAGAAGAAGAAGAAGAAGAAGAAGAAGAAGAAGAAGAAGAAGAAGAAGAAGAAGAATATCGTTATTATATTTATTAATATTATTATTATTATTATTATTATTATTATTATTATTATTTTATTATTATTATTATTACAAATATGAATTAGCATATGAGGTGTTAACTTGCAGGAAACTTACAAAGATAATATGAAAAGATAACATTAGAAGATCGCACGAGAAGATAACACTGGAAGATAATAATGGAAGATAAGACTGGAAGATAACACTGGAAGACAACACTGGAAGATAACACTGGAAAATAACACTGGAAGATAACACTGGAAGATAACATGAGAAGATAACACTAGAAGATAACACTGGAAGATAATACTGGAAGACAACACTGGAAGATAACACTGGAAGATAATACTGGAAGATAACACTGGAAGATGACACTGGAAGACAACACTGGAAGATAACACTGGAAGATAACACTGCAAGACAACACTGGAAGATAACACTGGAAGATAATACTGGAAGACAACACTGGAAGATAACACTGGAAAATAACACTGAAAGATAACACTGGAAGATAACACTGGAAGATAACATGAGAAGATAACACTAGAAGATGACACTGGAAGATAACACTGGAAGATGACACTGGAAGACAACACTGGAAAATAACACTGGAATATAATACTTGAAGATAACACTGGAAGATGACACTGGAAGACGACACTGAAAGATAACACTGGAACACAACACTGGAAGATAACACTGGAAGATGACACTGGAAGATAACACTGGAAGATGACACTGGAAGATAACACTGGAAGTCAACACTGGAAGATAACACTGGAAGAAAACACTGGAAAATAACACTGGAAGATAACACTGGAAGACAACACTGTAAGATAACACTGGAAGATAACACTGGAAGACGACACTGGAAGATAACACTGGAAGATAACACTGGAAGATGACACTGGAAGATAACACTGGAAGATAATACTGGAAGATAACACTAGAAGATAACACTGGAAGATAATACTGGAAAATAATACTGGAAGACAACACTGGAAGATAACACTGGAAGATAATACTGGAAGATAACACTGGAAGACAACACTGAAAGATAACACTGGAAGATAACACTGGAAATCAACACTGGAAGATAACACTGGAACATAACACTGAAAGATAACACTGGAAGATAACACTGGAAGGCAACACTGGAAGATAACACTGGAAAATAACATGGAAGATAACACTGGAAGACAACACTGGAAAATAACACTGGAAGATAATACTGGAAGATAACACTGGAAGATGACACTGGAAGATAACACTGGAAGATGACACTGAAAGATAACACTGGAACACAACACTGGAAGTCAACACTGGAAGATAATACTGGAATATAACACTGGAAGATAACACTGGAAAATAACACTGGAAGATAACACTGGAAGATAACACTGGAAGATAATACTGGAAGATAACACTGGAAGATGACACTGGAAGATAACACTGGAAGATAACACTGGAAGACAACACTGGAAGATAACACTGGAAGATAACACTGGAAGATAACACTGGAAAATAACACTGAAAGATAACACTGGAAGATAACACTGAAGATGACATTGGAAGATAACTTGAGAAGATAACACTAGATGACACTGGAAGATAACACTGGAAGATAACACTGAAAGATAACACTAGAAGATAACACTGGAAGATAACATTTGAAGATAACACTGGAAGATAACATGAGAGGATAACACCAGAAGATAACACTAGAACATAACACTGGAAGACAACACTGAAAGATAACACTGGAAGATGACAATGGAACATGACTTGAGAAGATAACACTAGAAGATGACACTGGAAGATGACACTGGAAGATAACACTGGAAGATAACACTGGAAGATAATACTGGAAGATAACATGAGAAGATAACACTAGAAGATAACACTAGAAGATAACACTGGAAGATAACACTTGAAGATAACACTGGAAGATAACATGAGAAGATAACACTAGAAGATAACATGCGAGGATAGCATGAGAGGATAACACCAGAAGATAACCCTAGAAGATAACACTGGAAGATAACACTAGAAGGTACAATGAGAGGATAACACAAGATAACGAGAGCAGTGAGGCTGAACTGAAGTGTTCTTCTTGAGTGTTGGAAACCTGCGTCCAGCCCGAGGCTTCGGGAGGAGCTTGGAAGCCTGCAACAAGCGTAGCTGGAGGGCTGGTGGCTAGGGTGCTGACGTGGGCGTCGGGAGCATGGGCGTGGCAGGCCAGCCGTGAGCGTGGTGGCGGCCGTGGGCGTGGCAGCCAGCCGTGGGCGTGGTGGCGGCCTTGGGCGTGGTAGCCAGCCGTGGGCGTGGTGCAGATCCCTCCATCTGATGCTGTGATATACTAAGTAAATACTTGTTTGTTGAGCTCGGTGTTCCAGCACGGTGTTCCAGCACGGTGTTCCAGCACGGTGTTCCAGCACGGTGTTCCAGCACGGTGTTCCAGCACGGTGTTCCAGCACGGTGTTCCAGCACGGTGTTCCAGCACGGTGTTCCAGCACGGTGTTCCAGCACGGTGTTCCAGCACGGTGTTCCAGCACGGTGTTCCAGCACGGTGTTCCAGCACGGTGTTCCAGCACGGTGTTCCAGCACGGTGTTCCAGCACGGTGTTCCAGCACGGTGTTCCAGCACGGTGTTCCAGCACGGTGTTCCAGCACGGTGTTCCAGCACGGTGTTCCAGCACGGTGTTCCAGCACGGTGTTCCAGCACGGTGTTCCAGCACGGTGTTCCAGCACGGTGTTCCAGCACGGTGTTCCAGCACGGTGTTCCAGCACGGTGTTCCAGCACGGTGTTCCAGCACGGTGTTCCAGCACGGTGTTCCAGCACGGTGTTCCAGCACGGTGTTCCAGCACGGTGTTCCAGCACGGTGTTCCAGCACAGTGTTCCAGCACGGTGTTCCAGCACGGTGTTCCAGCTCGGTGTTCCAGCACGGTGTTCCAGCACGGTGTTCCAGCACGGTGTTCCAGCACGGTGTTCCAGCACGGTGTTCCTGCACGGTGTTCCAGCACGGTGTTCCAGCACAGTGTTCCAGCACGGTGTTCCAGCACGGTGTTCCAGCACGGTGTTCCAGCACGGTGTTCCAGCACGGTGTTCCAGCACGGTGTTCCAGCACGGGGTTCCAGCACGGTGTTCCAGCACGGTGTTCCAGCACGGGGTTCCTGCACGGTGTTCCAGCACGGGATTCCAGCACGGTGTTCCTGCATGTGGTTCCAGCACGGTGTTCCAGCACGGTGTTCCAGCACGGGGTTCCAGCACGGTGTTCCTGCATGGGGTTCCAGCACGGTGTTCCAGCACGGGGTTCCAGCACGGTGTTCCAGCACGGTGTTCCAGCACGGGGTTCCAGCACGGTGTTCCAGCACGGGGTTCCAGCACGGTGTTCCAGCACGGTGTTCCTGCATGGGGTTCCAGCACGGTGTTCCAGCACGGGGTTCCTGCACGGTGTTCCAGCACGGGGTTCCAGCACGGTGTTCCTGCATGGGGTTCCAGCACGGTGTTCCAGCACGGGGTTCCTGCACGGTGTTCCAGCACGGGGTTCCAGCACGGTGTTCCAGCACGGTGTTCCAGCACGGGGTTCCTGCACGGTGTTCCAGCACGGGGTTCCAGCACGGTGTTCCAGCACGGGGTTCCAGCACGGTGTTCCAGCACGGTGTTCCAGCACGGTGTTCCTGCATGAGGTTCCAGCACTGGGTTCCTGTACGGTGATCCTGCACGGGTTCCTGATGATGCAGTGCGTCCTCGTGTGTCTGGCATTACACGTGTTTACAAAGTATCCCTGGTGACTCTGGAATTGCGTGTTGAGAACGTGTCTTCACTGACTGCTTGCTGTCTCCGGCGTATGCTTGTGTCATAACGTGTCGTGTAGTGTAACGCTTAGTTCTGGGCTTATCATGTGTCTGCACATGTGATCCAAGGCTCTTTTCACGTGTCAGCGTGTGTTGTCATGCATGTTGCATGTGGCTAGGGATAGCCATCTAGCCAATTTTAGAACGACAGTTCGAGCCTCGTCTATTCCTTGAGAGAAAGTGTTCAGTAGGGTTCCCATGCGATGGCTGGGGAACGCCTCACCTGGCTTTGTTAATGCAGTGTGTGTATAGAGGTGCCTTTTTTTGGCTATTTTTTCTTTTAAATCTCCTAAATGGCATAGAATTAGGTCACGTGTCGTTGCGTATCTTCACACACACGTTCCTCCTCCTGCAGGTCTCCTGCTGTACCCGATGTTCTCTTCTTCGCTCTCTCCCATAAAGCGCTTAAGGTGACGACTAAATTGTACTGATGTGTCTATGGCAATAATTTCTTTGCAAAAAAACAAGAAAAAGGTCTTGGTAAAGGTATTGTGCTGTTGCATTCAATGCAGTCTATGTTTTGGCCCACCCTTATCTCCCCTCCCCATAATCTCTCCTTCTCTCCCATCACCCCATCACCCCTCCCCTCTAACGCGTATGTAACTTCCCGAGAAATGTTCTTTTTTTTTTTTTTTACATCACACTGACGCTGAATGTTGAATGTGTTTTCACATGCATTATTTATCTCTGTCTGTCTCTGTCTCTGTCTGTCTGTCTGTCTGTCTGTCTCTCTGTCTCTCTCTCTCTCTCTCTCTCTCTCTCTCTCTCTCTCTCATACACATATAATATCCTAATAGGTTTCTAACTACAAATTAGCGAAGGAAAGACACTCGCTGTAGAATACGCTCCTGCTGGGACAACTCTTCCCCCTCCCAGTGTTAGAGCTCTGTCAAAGTCATGACTTAGTAAGGCTCTACGCAGAGCGAAACTTTGAAATTCTCCTACAAATTCAAACAATGAAACCCTCTGTATACTTTGCCAGTTATTAAAATTATTATTACGAGTCTTACTCTGTTATTATCCGGGCGATAACTCACCCTCCTAGAAATAACGGTTTGCACCCCGTAGTTTTGGGTGCCGTAGCAACACTCAGGATTCTGGCACAAACCTGGGGCTTTCAGATGCATAATTAAGAGTAATTTACAAAGTACTGGGCACTCTGTAATTAAGACGTAAATTCTTATTGCTGAGTGTCACGTATAAATACGTCAGTAGTTGATGTTAAGGTTGCCACCTGGTGAGTCGTAATCTTAATTAACAAAAACACAAGTCCGGTCGTGTGTCTTGTTGTTAGCTGTTGAGGGGTGAATGTCATTATATTTAGCGCTGCTGCTGCTGCTGCTGCTGCTGCTGCTGCTGCTGTTGGTGCTACTGTTGCTGTTGCTTCTTGTCTGTTTTTTTTTTTTTTGCTAGCGTTGCTGTTGCTGCCAGTGCTGTTTTTGGTGTCTTATCGTAGAGAAGCTTCAGGTACTGCTGCTGATGCTGTTGTTGTTACTGCTGTCACTGCTGCTGCTGCTGCTACTGCTTCTGATGATGCTGGTTTCGTTACTGTTGCTGCTGTTGCTGCTGTTGCTGCTGCTACTACTACTACTACTACTGTCGCTGTTATTATTTGTGTTTCTGTTTAAGTTGTTGCTACTGTTACTGCTACTTCTGTTTCTATTCTTGCTACTGTTTCTGCTCCTGCTGTACTTACTGCTGCTGCTGTTGCTAAGTCTGCATCTACCACAATTCAAACTTATCCAGACCTCTCACAAACTCTTCCCACGAAATGCTCGGTATCTCAGGCTTGCTCCAAACCTCTTCCACCACCACCTCTTCCACCACCACCTCTTCCACCACCACCTCTTCCACCACCACCTCTTCCACCACCACCTCGTCCACCACCACCTCTTCCACTACTACATATTTTCCTCAACCACTGCTTTCATTGCCATTCCTCTCGCCACACACACACCACAATCCTCCCCTCGCCTCCAACCTCCCCTCACTACCACCACTACTTCCCCCTCCCTTGCCTCTCACCAACCCACTAATCAATGACGCTTTCTCGTCCATTGACAAGATTGCTGTTCTTACACTCACTATAGAGGAGCCGCGACAGCTACACGTTTCTGCCTTCCTCCACACTGTGT
Organism: Cherax destructor; assembly: GCA_009830355.1. Classification (NCBI taxonomy): domain Eukaryota; kingdom Metazoa; phylum Arthropoda; class Malacostraca; order Decapoda; family Parastacidae; genus Cherax; species Cherax destructor. The sequence goes on along the minus strand of WNWK01004302.1, from coordinate 70,062 downwards.
ATTATTGGTGCTAAACCAAGTAATTCATGGCCCTGTGAGGCAGACGTGTGTGTTCTTCAATGTTCTTTCCCCCAACATGTGTTTTGCATTCTGCGTTTAGACGTGGGGTGGTTCACGTCAGGCAGGACTGGTGACCTGGGCTGGTTCACCTCAGGCAGGGCTGGTGACCTGGGCTGGTTCACTTCAGGCAGGGCTTGCGACCTGGGCTGGTTCACCTCAGGCAGGGCTGGTGACCTGGGCTGGTTCACTTCAGGCAGGGCTTGCGACCTGGGCTGGTTCATGTCACGCAGAGCTGACCTGGGATGGTTCACCTCAGGCAGGGCTGGTGACCTGGGCTGGTTCATGTCACGCAGAGCTGACCTGCGCTGGTTCATGTCACGCAGAGCTGACCTGCGCTGGTTCATGTCACGCAGAGCTGACCTGGGCTGGTTCACCTCAGGCAGGGCTGGTGACCTGGGCTGGTTCATGTCACGCAGAGCTGACCTGGGCTGGTTCACCTCAGGCAGGGCTGGTGACCTGGGCTGGTTCATGTCACGCAGGGCTGACCTGGGCTGGTTCACTTCAGACAGGGATCGTGACCTGGACTGGTTCACTTCAGACAGGGCTGGTGACCTGGGCTGGTTCACCTCAGACAGGGCTGGTGACCTGGGCTGGTTCACCTCAGACAGGGCTGGTGACCTGGGCTGGTTTCCAGACCTCTTAATGACTGACCCTGCATGTATTTCACTAAACTCATACATTTATTATTCTAGAATCTCCAGGTTCCACCCTAGCCCTCCTCGTTTCCGCTCCTCTCATGCCTTGTTTAGCCTGCTGAAAGCGGATCTAAATTTTTACCATCTATGAATAAACTGCTGAAGTGATGCGGTAAATGCGCGCCTTCCCTGGCAAAAATGCTCATTGTTTTAGTCAGACTGTACTCCGTTTCTGGTCTTCTCTTCCTCCAATTTTTGTAATTTAGAAACAAGTATTTTGAAGTTATGTTCCAGTGTTCGCTTCCTGGATCTCTCATCTATCTTTCTAAGACTTTCTGAGGTTTGTACCCACCATCTAGCAGTTGTGGTTATCTCCTTGGTCTTATGTCAGCTATAAACAGTCCCGTTTAAGGTATTGCAATGGTGATATGCACGGTTCTGTTCCCTCTGGGAGGTCGTTTACATATCCGGTTCGAAGGATAACTTCTTTGGGTGTCCTGTAGCTCGATCGCTAGTACACTCAGCTTACAAACTGAGGTCCGGAGTTCGAATATCCGGTATGGCTGGAAAACATTAGGGACGGGTTTCCATAAGACACCTGCTGTCCCTGTTCACCCATCAGTATAAAATGGGTACCTGGGTGTTAGTCGACTGGTGTGGGTCGCATCCTGGGACAAAACTGACCTAATTTGCCCGAAATACTCAACATAACAAGCGGCTTTCTATATAGTAGTATGTCATTGATGTCAGCTAGGCCTATATACCTTGTACATGTACTTGTAGAAATAAAGAATATTATATTATTATATTATACTGTCTGGCAGAAAGAGTGAATAGGCCCCCATATTGGTTCTGGAGGTTAGGCTAGGTTAGGTTAGGTTAGACTAAGTTAGGTTGGGTTGGATTGGGTTAGGTTAGGTTAGGTAAGATTCGTCAGAAAACGGGACAAGTGTTTCCCATCGCTTGTTTTAGTCACATGACGATCCGCCGCTGGAGCTTTTGGTCCTCTGACAGAGGCCTTCAGCTGGCCTACCCCTCCACCCCTTTAGGTTTTAATTATAGCCATACGCTGGGTCCCCGAGGGACCTCTCTCATTCACTCTGTTGATATTAAAAAATAATTAACTAATGCTAGTTATGTTAACCTGGTGTTGCGATGTTAATTTTGTGTTGCTTTGTTTTGTTCGTGCTAGTGGTTAGCGTTTTTTGTTTGTTATTTAGTTGTATGATGTTCTTATGTATAGTTTGTTTATGTTTCGTGGTTAATTGAGGTGAATGATCTGCCAGGTCAGAGTGATCTTCATATCGTAAAAATCCCATCAATCCTCTCAGCCTTCCTTCCTTCTTTCCTTCTCTTTTTTCTTCCTTTCTTCCTTCCTTCCTTTCTTCTTCATTCATTCATTCCTTTCACTCTTCCTTTCTTTCTTCATTCAATACTTTCTTCCTTCTTTTCTTCCTCCCTTCCTTCATTCATTCCTTTCTCCCTTCCTTTCTTCCTCCATTTATTCCTATCTTCCTATCTTCCTTCCTTCCTTCATTCATTCATTCCTTTTCCCCTCCCTTACTTCCTTCCTTCCTTTATTCATTCCTTTCTCTCTTCCTTCCTTCCTTCCTTCATTCATTCCTTTTCCCTTGCTTCCTCCCTTTTTTCATTCATTCATTCCTTTTCTCCCTTCCTTCCTTCCTTTCTACCTCGCTCTACACTCTCACCCATCCTCATACTTCCTCTCAATGTTACTCCTTCTCGTACATTCCTCAGTTACATTTAAACTACTTGAGCGCATTTGCCAGAACTCTCTGTGTAGCTTTTCCAGTTAGTGGACCAGTCTCTAGGTCTTGGGGCAGTCTGATAAAATGCAGTCAACCCACCCCTCTCTGTTTTTAACTTGTTTCATCTCCGGTAATCTCTTTCTTCAGGCTCCAGCAGGCTCGCGAGACAAGATTTTTTTTAATTTCTAGAGTCCTGTAGAGCTCTGTGTCTAGTATGTGATTCGTTGATATCGGTATTGGTGCTTTCACAGCACCGGTTGCTGTCAGCATCCATGGTGATACATGATATCCGTCCTAGTAGTCTCTAAACATCCATGGTGATACATGTCAACTGTTCTTGCAGTGTCTAAACATCTATGGTGATACATGTCAACTGTCCTTGTAGTCTCTAAACATCCATGGTGATACATGTCAACTGTTCTTGTAGTCTCTAAACATCCATGGTGATACATGTCAACTGTTCTTGTAGTGTCTAAACATCCATGGTGATACATGTCAACTGTTCTTGTAGTGTCTAAACATCCATGGTGATACATGTCAACTGTTCTTGTAGTGTCTAAACATCCATGGTGATACATGTCAACTGTTCTTGTAGTCTCTAAACATCCATGGTGATACATGTCAACTGTTCTTGTAGTGTCTAAACATCCATGGTGATACATGTCAACTGTTCTTGTAGTGTCTAAACATCCATGGTAATACATGGTATCCGTCCTCGAAGCCTTTGTCGAGTTTTGATATTTTAGTCGCCTTCACACATCTTCCTTTCTGAGAGGAGGTTTCAGACAGTGTTTCGGCCCACCTTGGACCGAAACGTGTAAGAGATAAAAAGAGAGATCGTCAGACGACAGGTCTGATGGAGACTGGAAGACACGGCTGTCTACTAAGATCAGTTGAAGGAGTTGAAGGCGGCTGTCTCCCAACCTCTTCATTTTTGTGTAAGTCACCTGTGTGTGTGTGTGTGTGTGTGTGTGTGTGTGTGTGTGTGTGTATGTGTGTGCGTGCGTGGTGTGTGTGTGTGTGGTGTGTGTGTGTGTGTGTGTGTGTGTGTGTGTGTGTGTGTGTGTGTGTGTGTGTGTGTACTCACCTAGTTGTGGTTGCAGGGGTCGAGTCATAGCTCGTGGCCCCGCCTCTTCACTGGTTGCTACTCGATCCACTCTCTCCCTTCTCCATGAGCTGTATCATACCTCTTCTTAAAGCTATGTGTGTGTGTGTGTGATGGAGAATCAACGTACTGACACATAGTGTAATATGTATATGCAAATTTAGGTGGTATATTTTCCCGACCTGTTGCTGTAGCCATAAGAATTTCTGGACGAGAGAGAGAAAATTTCCGGCTCCATGCTCTGAACTCAGATTTTTCGAAAAAAAAGGACAACACCATGTCGGAGTTTAGCCAAAACTTGGTGTTTTAAAGCTGCCTTACTGGGAATACTGCGGTAATGGTGATGTGAAGGTAGTGGCACCCTCCATGCTAGCTGCCCTGGCCTCTGCTGTGGCTCTCATCTATGCTGTGCTGTTGGTCCTCATATGTGCTGTGTTGTGGTCCTGATCTATGCTGTGTTGTTGTGTTGATCTATGCTGTGTCGTGGTCCTGATCTATGCTGTGTTGTTGTGTTGATCTATGCTGTGTCGTGGTCCTGATCTATGCTGTGTTGTGGTCCTGATCTATGCTGTGTTGTTGTCTTGATCTATGCTGTGTTATGGTCCTGATCTATGCTGTGGTGTGGTCCTGATCTATGCTGTGTTGTGGTCCTGATCTATGCTGTGTTGTTGTCTTGATCTATGCTGTATTGTTGTCCTGATCTATGCTGTGTTGTAGTCCTGATCTATGCTGTGTTGTGGGTCTTATCTATGCTGTGTTGTTGTCTTGATCTATGCTGTGTTGTGGGTCTTATCTATGCTGTGTTGTTGTCCTGGTCTATGCTGTGTTGTGGGTCTGATCTGTGCTGTGTTGTGGTCCTGATCTATGCTGTGTTGTGGTCCTGATCTATGCTGTGTTGTGGTCCTGATCTATGCTGTGTTGTTGTCCTGATCTATGCTGTGTTGTTGTCCTGATCTATGCTGTGTTGTGGTTCTGATCTGTGCTGTGATGATGTCCTGGATTATGCTATGTTGTGGGTCTTATCTATGCTGTGTTGTTGTCCTGGTCTATGCTGTGTTGTGGGTCTGATCTGTGCCGTGTTGTGGTTATGATCTGTGCTGTGTGTCTGATCTATGCTATGTTGCGATCTTGACTTGTGCTGTGGTCTCTCTCAGGTCCCACTCAGTGCTCCTTCCTGGGACCACTCAACAACATACTCTTCCACTTCACGTTACAATTAACCGTCCGCTCACTCGCCAGCCGCGCTGACATGCTCCTGTCCGGACCAGTGGTCTGGACCAGTGGTCTGGACCAGTGGTCTGAACCAATTGGTCTGGACCAGTATGGGAAAGTCCGGGGAGACCGTTCCACCACTGAGGAAGGGCCAGACCCATCCTCAGCAGTAAGGTCTGCATACCCAGTCTCGAAGGGGTTCAGTCTGGTTCATTCCTTGCTGTGATCCACTCCACCTGTGGTTCACTCTTGATGGGGTCCACTCCTGCTGTGGTCCACCCCTACTGTGGTCCATTTCTGTTGTGGTCCATTCCTACTGTGATCCACTCCTGTTATGGTCCACTCCAAATGTGGTCCACTCCACCTGTGGTCCACTCCACCTGTGGTCCACTCCACTTGTGGTCCGCTCCTGCTGTCCCGTGGAGCTTGGCAAGTATCCTCACTCACCCTTCGTGATGTACAATATTCACCCTCTAAATAACAGCAGACGAAGGATCGAGCCTACAAGAGAGACACACAGTTCTAGAAATCCTCGTCTCTGACTCAATCTCCGCTTCTCTAACTTACTTAGAGACAGAAAAATTCCATTCTCAACACGCCAAACGTCTTACTAGATTATGTGAAGAGAAAATAGAAGTCATCGTTAGCGTGACTGTGGTCACTATCTCGCAGATTTTCCTTTGGATCAAACCTTCGATTCTTCAGGTGGGATATGACCCATACGTGTTCAGCGCTTCTTCGTTTTACTAACAATAATATTAATAATAATAATAATAATAATAATAAAATGGTAATAATAATAACAATAATAATAATAAAATGTTAATAATAATAATAACAATAATAATAAAATGTTAATAATAATAATAATAATAATAATAGTAATAATAATAATAATAAAATGATAACGATGATAATAATAATAATAATAATAATAATAATAATAATAATAATAATAATAATAATAATAATAAAATGATAACGATGATAATAATAATAATATTAATAACAACAACAGTAGCAATAATAATAATAATAATAATAATAATAATAATAATAATAACGATAATAATAATAACAGTAACAATAATAATAATAATAATAATAATAATAATAATAATAATAATAATAATAATAATAATAATATTAATTAATAATAACAATAATAAAATAATAATAACAACAACAATAATAATAACAATGCTGGCAGGACAGGCAAGTATTTCTTAATAAAGTTGGTTAACATGCATGAAAACTTTATGGTAATTCTGTCATTTCTTGAGATAATGTTAATAAGATGTCAGTAAAGTTGGCTACCATGTCCCCAAGACTAGTGGCAGGGAGGGATGGCAGGGAGGGTTGGCAGGGAGGGATGATAAGGAGAGATGGCAGGGAGGGATGGCAGGGAGAGATGCAGGGAGGGATGGCAGCGAGAGATGGCAGGGAGGGATGGCAGGAAGAGATAACTGAGAGGGATGGCAGAGAACCGTAAAGGATGGCAAGGAACCATCAGTTATAGCAGGGAGCCATCAAGGATGGCAGAGAACCATCAAGGTTTATAAAAAAAAAATATACAACATTTTGAAAAAACAAAGAATGCACATTATTTCTGTTAAAAATTTTGTCATGCAGGAAAAAAAATCAAATTTAAATAAAAAAATATACAAAAAAATAATAAGTAACATGAACTATAAAAATGAAGATTATTCATGGGTTGGGAGGCAGAAAGTGAAAAAGTGGGCGACCCGAAATATTCTCAACCTTAATGACAGCATCATTAAGGTACGAACATTTGTGTGTGTGTGTGTGTGTGTGTGTGTGTGTGTGTGTGTGTTTGTGTGTGTGTAACTGAGTGAGAACATACTGGGATCAATGGAAATAGCATGTCAGTACATGATTGACTACGATATAGGTGTGTGCGTTGTTGTTTTTTATACTGTTCTCTCTCTCCCCTCTCTCTCTCTCTCTCTCTCTCTCTCTCTCTCTCTCTCTCTCTCTCTCTCTCTCTCTCTCTCTCTCGTCTCTCTTCTTTATCCTCTCTCGTCACACATTATATATATATATATATATATATATATATATATATATATATATATATATATATATATATATATATATATATATATATGGTATTATAATGACATTCTTATATCCAACACCTTGTATATGATAAATCATTCTGATAAAAAAGGTCAGCGCCGAGGAAAGAGTAGGACCAGTCAGCCTTGCTGCAAGGCAACCCTTAAAGCTGCCGTAGCTACTGAACACATAGCGGAGTGTTTGACGATATCCCCACAGCACTACTGAAGTCTCCCAGCTCAGGCTGACACATTTCAATACCTTATTCATGTAACTCATCCTGCCTGATGGAATATGACAGGGAAACATAGCTAGTAGCTCTTGTTCCCCCCCCCAGTGTGACTATCGTATAGACTAGGGTAGCCTCACATTAGGGGTGTTCCTCGCCATGTAAATCATGTAGAATGGGGTGGCTCCACGCTGTGGGTGTTCCCACTTTGTAACTCATGTAGAACAGAGTGGTACTACACTGTGGGTGTTCACGAATGTGTTCTAGTCACAATACGTGACTAGAGCAATTAAACTAACCCACAATGCCATGGCTTGAACAATTCACTAACTCTCAATACAGTTGCTGAAACAATTCACAAGGAACACACAATATGTGGCTGGAATAATTCACAACTAACACAATATGTGGCTGGAACAATTCACAACTAACACACAATATGTGGCTGAAATAATTCACAACTAACCCTCATTACCGTGGCTGGAATAATTCACACCTAACCCTCATTATCGTGGCTGGAATAATTCACAACTAACCCTCATTACCGTGGCAGGAACAATTCACAACTAACCCTCATTACCGTGGCGGGAACAATTCACAACTAACCCTCATTACCGTGGCGGGAACAATTCACAACTAACCCTCATTACCGTGGCGGGAACAATTCACAACTAACCCTCATTACCGTGGCGGGAACAATTCACAACTAACCCTCATTACCGTGGCGGGAACAATTCACAACTAACCCTCATTACCGTGGCTGGAACGATTCACAACTAACCCTCATTACCGTGACTGGAACAATTCACAACTAACCCTCATTACCGTGACTGGAACAATTCACAACTAACCCTCATTACCGTGACTGGAACAATTCACAACTAACCTCTCATTACCGTGGCTGGAATAATTCACAACTAACCCTCATTACCGTGGCCGGGACAATTCACAAATTACCCTTATTACCGTGGCTGGGACAATTCATATTTAACTCTCAGTATCGTGGGTGGAACAATTCACAACAATCCCTTAATATCTTGGCTGGAACAGTTCACATTTAACCCTCATTACCGTGGATGGAACAATTCACAGCTCATCCTCAATACCGTGACTGAAAAAAACTCACAACAACCCTCATTACCGAGGCTTTAACAACTCACAACTCGCCCACAACTTGTATAACCAACCTTTAGACGACGTTTCGATCTGTCCTGCAACACCACATCAAGTCACAGTCTCATTTCGGTTTCGGAAAATTAGCAGCTAGTCGAAGTTAGAAATGTATTGAGAGATGAGTTCCTGACATCTGCTACGAGATGAACCAGAAATCTCACAGACAAGATGATCGTATGAGTTATCAATAGCCTCCTCTCGCCAGAGGCTTGATGATCATGCTAATGTCAGACTCTGAATGCCGAGGTCGAATATCATAACTCTGGAAGTAGGAGTTCCGCCCTTCCAGCGCACAGGAGTGTAACCCGGAATTATTATTATTTTTTCCTTGTTTCGTATTCAGAGGAAGGTAACCTCCCCTCTCGGAAACATCTTGACTTCTCTCTTTAGCTATAAATGGAAGGTCTTTTTCCTTAATAAGTGAAGGGGGGAGGGATAATGTTTACCCTTACTTTCAGAAGCAAGATATTTAGATGTTTAAACTCATTATAAGGCAAGTGCTGCACTCAGGGCCCATCCTTACGCTTGTGTTGAGGTAGATGAGGCTGGGCTTGTAGGATGCGGGGATACCTTGCTCAGATCATGAAGCAATTGGAATTAATATCCAGTCATTTTAATTTCTATTTGTTGGTAATCGATCTCTTTCTGATACAGTTATTAAATTAGACACATATGCAACACTTGGGTATCTTTATTGAGAAAACGTTTCGCCACACAGTGGCTTCATCAGTCCAATACAAAAAAGAAAGTAGTAATAAAAGGAGGAGTTTGAGGTAATCAGTCCCTCGGCCTGGAGTCGATGTGTTCAGTCCATCAATCTTGAAGTAAATACAACATAAGGCAAATAGAAGTTGCTTATATCTGTAGACAGGTGAGATGAAGCAGGAGAGGCAGGTCATAGTGGTATCAACCACTAGTCGAGTAAGTCCTTGTCCAAAGGTTTGGACAAATGTTGAAGAATCCCTTTGTATTAAGATCCCAAGAAGTTGCTGTATCAGACAGGATGTAGATGAATGGTTCAGAGAACCGACAAGTTGTTAAATTAGACACATATGCAACACTTGGGTATCTTTATTGAGAAAACGCCACTGTGTGGCGAAACGTTTCTCAATAAAGATACCCAAGTGTTGCATATGTGTCTAATTTAACAACTTGTCGGTTCTCTGAACCATTCATCTACATCCTGTCTGACACAGCAACTTCTTGGGATCTTAATCAAAGGGATTCTTCAACATTTGTCCAAACCTTGGACAAGGACTTACTTGACTAGTGGTTGATACCACTATGACCTGCCTCCTCCTGCTTCATCTCACCTGTCTACAGTATATAAGCAACTTCTATTTGCCTTATGTTGATTTATTTCAAGATTGATGGACTGAACACATCGACTCCAGGCCGAGGGACTGATTACCTCAAACTCTCCTTTTATTACTACTTTCTTTTGTATTGACTGATGAAGCCACTGTGTGGCGAAACGTTTTCTCAATAAAGATACCCAAGTGTTGCATATGTGTCTAATTTAACAACTTGTCGGTTCTCTGAACCATTCATCTGATACAGTTAGAATGAGCGTAGCCTTCAGACCAAGGTCTTCCAGGCTACAGTTACCACTACTGTAGCCCCCAGACCAAGGTCTTCCAGACTACAGTTACCACTACTGTAGCCCCCAGACCGAGGTCTTCCAGGCTACAGTTAGCACTAATGTAGCCCCCAGACAAAGGTCTTCCAGGCTACAGTAAGCAGTACTGTAGCCCCCAGCCCGAGGTCTTCCAGGCTACAGTGAGCAGTACAGTAGCCCCCAGCCCGAGGTCTTCCAGTTTACAGTAAGCAGTACAGTAGCCCCCAGCCCGAGGTCTTCCAGGCTACAGTTAGCACTACTGTAGCCCCCATACCAATGTCTTCCAGGCTACAGTGAGCAGTACAGTAGCCCCCAGCCCGAGGTCTTCCAGGCTACAGTGAGCAGTACTGTATCCCCCAGCCCGAGGTCTTCCAGGGTACAGTGAGCAGTACTGTATCCCCCAGCCCGAGGTCTTCCAGGGTACAGTGACCCCCAGACCAAGGCATGATGCCCGGGCGCCTGAGATGAGATGAGGATTCAGATACTTCACACATAACCCGTTCGTAGGAGAATGAAACTAATGACGTTTCGGTCCAAGTCTGACCGAAACGTCATCGTAAGTTTCTTCATTCTCCCATGTGCAGGTTATCTGTGTGTTCCTCCAGTCACGGTGTTGTGAATCTTGATTCGATTCGGACACATGTGCAACACATAGGCGCCCATCTTTACTGCCGAAACGCTTCGCGGCTCAGCAGACTCCTCAGCCGACAAAAGGCTAATAAGTAGACCAAAGAAGAGAAAGTAGACCAAAGTAGAGGAAGTAGACCAGAATTTTCTTCCCACACGATCACAACAGCAGCAGGTGACATCTACCTGAACACTCGTTCCTGTGTTATTTTCCCAAACTACACCCCATGAATCTCAGATTCTCCCCCCCTCCACCTCTCTCTCTCTCTCTTCTCTCCCTCTACCCCCCTTCCCCTTCTTTCCCCTTCCTCCCTTCTCCCCTCCCCCTCCTTCGGGGTTATCGCGGATCTGGAGGCTTGTGTTGCCCTAACTGGTAATCTGCTGTGTCAATACCTGTTCTACAATGGTGAGCTGCGGGCTGTGGTGGCAGGAGAGAGGAGGCAGTGGATGAATAGGGAGGAGGGAGGGAGGGAGAGAGAGAGAGAGAGAGATAGAGAGAGAGAGAGAGAGAGATAAGGATGATGGAAGAGGAATGATGGGAGTGGAAGAATGAAAGGTAAGAGGTGAAGTGGCTGACTGGACTGAGAGGGACAGGATGGAAAGGAATGGTTGAGAATGGGAGGATACGTAGAGGGGAAGGAAGAGGAGGGGGAATGGATGTGATGAAAAACAAGAAGATGGAACGGGAGGGAAAAAAATAGGAAAAGGAGAGAAAAAATTACTTTGAAAAAGGCGAGGGGAAAACAAGAAGAGGGCCAACGTAGACAGGAAAACAAAGAGAGGAGAAAACAAAAAGAAGGAGAACAAGGAAATACAAAACAAAGAAAGGAAAAACGCTGTAAGAAACTACATTATACATATATAATATATATATATATATATATATATATATATATATATATATATATATATATATATATATATATATATATATATATATATGACCTCGTTATAGTCTGGGTTCGAACTCACCTCATCTCCATAATTGCTTGACAGATTTCATGCAACTACTGAAGGGCACTCAGAAGCACTCAATCCGTTAATGCCTTCTAAGGATGGAGTGATGATGGTTTTAACTACACCATGGTACTCCATCGCCGGGAGTACCTTCACTCCATACGCGCACTCATCGACCAGACGGTGTTCGTATATTTATTGACGTTGACACCCGAGGTCACCTTACTGGGGGATCTCTGGCAGTGGTTGAGCAGCGTGAACTGTCAAATAGCGAATCTTGTTGTAGTCTCTGTTGGTGTGAGTGTGGGAAACAAGCCAGTGTGACCCAGGTGTGTGTGGCGCATGTGAGAGACCCAGGTGTGTGTGTGCTGTGAGAGCCTAGGGGTTCGCATGTGAGGGAACCAGGTGTGTGTGTGTGGATGTGGGAACCCAGTGTGGTGTGTGGGCATGTGAGGAGACCCAGGTGTGTGTGTGGCGCATGTGAGAGACCCAGGGTGTGTGTGTCGCATGTGGGAGACCCAGGTGTGTGTGTGTGGCGCATGTGAGGAGACCAGGTGTGTGTGTGCGCATGTGAGGGAGACCCAGGTGTGTGTGTGCGATGTGAGGGAGACCAGGTGTGTGTGTGCGCATGTGAGGAGACCCAGGTGTGTGTGTGTGCGCATGTGAGGGAGACCCAGGTGTGTGTGTGGCGCATGTGAGGAGCCCAGGTGTGTGTGTGTGGCATGTAGGGAGACCCAGGTGTGTGTGTGGCATGTGAGGAGACCCAGGTGTGTGTGTGTGCATGTGAGGAGACCAGGTGTGTGTGTGGGCATGAGGAGACCCAGGTGTGTGTGTGTGGCGCATGTGAGGAGACCCAGGTGTAGTGTGGCGCATGAGGGAGACCCAGGTGTGTGTGTGGCGCATGTGGGAGACCAGGTGTGTGTGTGTGGCGCATGAGGAGACCCAGGTGTGTGTGTGGGCATGTGAGGAGACCCAGGTGTGTGTGTGGGCGCATGAGGAGACCAGTGTGTGTGTGTGGCGCATGTTAGGAGCCCAGGTGTGTGTGTGTGGCGCATGAGGAGACCCAGGTGTGTGTGGCGCATGTAGGAGACCCAGGTGTGGAGTGTGGCGCATGTGAGGAGACCCAGGTGTGTGTGTGGCGCATGTGAGGGAGACCCAGGTGTGTGAGTGTGGCGCATGTGAGGAGACCCAGGTGTGTGTGTGTGCGCATGTGAGGAGACCCAGGTGTGTGTGTGTGGCGCATGAGGAGACACAGGTGTGTGTGTGTGTCGCATGTGAGGAGACACAGGTGTGTGTGGCGCATGTGAGGGAGACCCAGGTGTGTGTGTGTCGATGTGAGGGACACAGGTGTGTGTGTGTGGCGCATGTGAGGAGACCCAGGTGTGGAGTGTGTGGCGCATGTGAGGAGACCCAGGTGTGTGTGTGTCGCATGTGAGGAGACACAGGTGTGTGAGTGAGTCGCATGTAGGAGACCAGGTGTGTGTGTGTGGCGCATGTGAGGAGACCCAGGGTGTGTGTGTGTCGCATGTGAGGGAGACACAGGTGTGTGTGTGTGTGCGCATGTGAGGAGACCCAGGTGTGTGTGTGTGTGGCGCATGTGAGGGAGACACAGGTGTGTGTGTGTGTGGCGCATGTGAGGAGACCCAGGTGTGTGTGTGGCGCATGTGAGGGAGACCCAGGTGTGTGTGTGTCGCATGTGAGGGAGACACAGGTGTGTGTGTGTGTGGCGCATGTGAGGGAGACCCAGGTGTGTGTGTGTGTGGCGCATGTGAGGGAGACACAGGTGTGTGTGTGTGTGGCGCATGTGAGGGAGACACAGGTGTGTAGTGTGTGGCGCATGTGAGGGAGACCCAGGTGTGTGAGTGTGGCGCATGTGAGGGAGACCCAGGTGTGTGTGTGTGGCGCATGTGAGGGAGACACAGGTGTGTGTGTGTGTGGCGCATGTGAGGGAGACCCAGGTGTGTGTGTGTGTGGCGCATGTGAGGGAGACCAGGTGTGTGTGTGTGGCGCATGTGAGGGAGACACAGGTGTGTGAGTGTGTGGCGCATGTGAGGGAGACCCAGGTGTGTGTGTGTGGCGCATGTGAGGGAGACCCAGGTGTGTGAGTGTGGCGCATGTGAGGAGACACGGTGTGTGAGTGTGTCGCATGTGAGGGAGACCCAGGTGTGTGTGTGTGTGCGCATGTGAGGGAGACACAGGTGTGTGTGTGTCGCATGTGAGGGAGACCCAGGTGTGTGTGTGTGGCGCATGTGAGGGAGACCCAGGTGTGTGTGTGTGTCGCATGTGAGGGAGACCCAGGTGTGTGTGTGTGTCGCATGTGAGGGAGACCCAGGTGTGTGTGTGTGTGTCGCATGTGAGGGAGACCCAGGTGTGTGTGTGTGGCGCATGTGAGGGAGACCCAGGTGTGTGAGTGTGGCGCATGTGAGGGAGACCCAGGTGTGTGTGGCGCATGTGAGGGAGACCCAGGTGTGTGTGTGTGGCGCATGTGAGGGAGACCCAGGTGTGTGTGTGTGTGCGCATGTGAGGAGACCCAGGTGTGTGTGGCGCATGTGAGGGAGACCCAGGTGTGTGTGTGTCACATGTGAGGGAGACCCAGGTGTGTGTGTGTGTGTCGCATGTGAGGGAGACCCAGGTGTGTGTGTGTGGCGCATGTGAGGGAGACACAGGTGTGTGTGTGGCGCATGTGAGGGAGACACAGGTGTGTGTGTGTGTCGCATGTGAGGGAGACCCAGGTGTGTGTGTGTGTCGCATGTGAGGGAGACCCAGGTGTGTGTGGCGCATGTGAGGGAGACCCAGGTGTGTGTGGTGGCGCATGTGAGGAGAACCAGGTGTGTGTGTGTGGCGCATGTGAGGAGACACAGGTGTGTGTGTGTGGCGCATGTGAGGGAGACCCAGGTGTGTGTGTGTGTGGCGCATGTGAGGGAGACACAGGTGTGTGTGTGTGGCGCATGTGAGGGAGACCCAGGTGTGTGTGTGTGGCGCATGTGAGGGAGACCCAGGTGTGTGTGGCGCATGTGAGGGAGACACAGGTGTGTGTGTGTGGCGCATGTGAGGGAGACCCAGGTGTGTGTGGCGCATGTGAGGGAGACACAGGTGTGTGAGTGTGGGAAACAAGCCAGTGTGACCCAGGTGTGTGAGAGTGGGAAACAAGCCAGTGTGACCCAGGTGTGTGTGAGTGTGGGAAACAAGCCAGTGTGACCCAGCTGTGAGTGTGGAAACAAGCCAGTGTGACCCAGGTGTGTGAGAGTGGAAACAAGCCAGTGTGACCCAGGTGTGTGTGAGTGTGGGAAACAAGCCAGTGTGACCCAGCTGTGTGAGTGTGGGAAACAAGCCAGTGTGACCCAGGTGTGTGAGAGTGGGAAACAAGCCAGTGTGACCCAGGTGTGTGTGAGTGTGGGAAACAAGCCAGCGTGACCCAGGTGTATGAGAGTGGGAAACAAGCCAGTGTGACCCAAGTGTGTGAGTGTGGGAAACAAGCCACTGTGACCCAAGTGTGTGAGTGTGGGAAACAAGCCAGTGTTACCTAGGTGTGTGAGTGAGGGAAACAAGCCAGTGTGACCCAGGTGTGTGAGTGTGAGAAACAAGCCAGTGTGACCCAGGTGTGTGTGTGGGGAAACAAGCCAGTGTAACCCAGGTGTGAGTGTGGGAAACAAGCCAGTGTGACCCAGGTGTGTGAGTGTGGGGAAACAAGCCAGTGTGACCCAGGTGTGTGAGTGTGGGGAAACAAGCCAGTGTGACCCAGGTGTGTGAGGGTGGGGAAACAAGCCAGTTTAACCCAGATCAGTTTGCCAAGCCAGATCAAAGAGACACACACACAGACCACAGTGACATTGACGGACTTGGCACAGGACACACAACCGTTTGTCACTCTCCTCTTCCTCTTCTCTCCTCCTCCTCCTCTTCTTCTTCCTCCTCCTCCTTCTCCTTCTACTCCACCTCCTCCTCCTTTTCCTCCTCCTTCCTTCTCCTCCTTCCTTCTCCCTCCTCCTCTCTCCTTTCCTCCTCCTCTCCTCTCCTCCCTCCTCTCCTCCTCTCTTCCTCCTCCTCCTCCTCCTCCTCCTCCTCTCCTCCTCCTCCTCTCCTCCTCCTCCTCTCCTCCCTTCCTCCTCCTCCTTCTCCTCTCCCCCCTCCTCCTCCTCCTCCTCCTCCTCCTCCTCCTCTCCTCCTCTCCTCCTCCTCCTCCTCCTTCCTTCTCCTCTCCTCTCCTCCTCCTCCTCCTCCTCCCTCCTCCTCCTCCTCTCCTCCTCCTCCTTCCTCCTCCTCCTCCTCCTCCTCCTCCTCCTCCTTCCTCCTCTCCTTCCCTCCTCCTCCTCCTCCTCCTCCTCTTCTCCTCCTCCTCCTCCTTCCTCCTCCCTCCTCCTCCTCTCCTCCTCCCTCCTCTTCTCCTCCTCCTCCTCCTCCTCCTCCTCCTTCTCCTCCTCCTCCTCTTCCTCCTCCCTCTCCTCCTCCTTCCTTCCTCCCTTCCTCCTCCTCCTCCTCCTCCTCCCTCCTTCTCCTCTTCCTCCTCTCCTCCTCCTCTCCTCCTCCTTCTCCTCCTCCTCTCCTCCTCCTCCCTTTCCTCCTTCTCCTCTCCTCCTCTCCTCCTCCTCCTCCTTTCCTCCTCCTTCTCCTCCTCCTCCTCCTTCTCCTCCTCCTCTCCTCCTCCTTCTCCTCCTCCTTCCCTTCCCTCCTCCTCTTCCTCCTCCTTCTCCTCCCTTCCTCCTCCTCCTCCTCCCTCCTCCTCCTTCCTCCTCCTCTCCTCCTCCTCTCCTCCTCCTCCTTCCTCCTCCTCTCCTCCTCCTCCTCTCCTCCTCCCTCCTCCTCCTCCTCTTCCCCTCCTCCTCCTCCTCCTCCTCCTCCTCCTCCTCCTCCTCCTCCTCCTCCCCTCCTCGTAACTTCAGTAGTGTGCGTGCAAGTCTCTCTTCATTTTACACATGTTCTATCTCACTAATTTTTCGTGCTTAAAAAAATACAACTAATGGAATCTCTGACGTCGATCCTTCGCTGCGATATTACAAAGACATATTCTTCAAAAAAAATTCGTCCACCAGTACTGGGTGACGCACCCAATTTATTCTTGCGAATTGGGTTCATCGGCTATTTCTCATACGATAGTTACAGCGAGGGAAGTAAAATTAGCCGTATTTTTTTTTGGGGGGTACACGCGCAGGGTCCGGCTACCATATACCGTGTGATAGTTACACTGGTATACAGCTGGAAGACTGCAGTAGGGCAGTTATGATATCGCCAAACATTCCACTATGGGTTTTAGAAACTACGGCATCTTAAAAGATTTCGTTCCAAGAGAGATGGAGTTATTCTTATATGGACATCGTAGTTAGTTATGTCTCTTATTTAAGGGGAAAAATGATACGCCAGCAGGATGCCCGAACTGCTCTGTGTAACCATGATCTTTCAACGTGCACTCCGGTAGTGACAGGAGGAGGACTGTGGGAGGATGAAGGTGGAGGTAGTGACAGGAGGAGGATTGTGGGAGGATGATGGTGGAGGTAGTGACAGGAGGAGGACTGTGGGAGGATGAAGGTGGAGGTAGTGACAGGAGGAGGATTGTGGGAGGATGATGGTGGAGGTAGTGACAGGAGGAGGATTGTGGGAGGATGAAGGTGGAGGTAGTGACAGGAGGAGGATTGTGGGAGGATGAAGGTGGAGGTAGTGACAGGAGGAAGATTGTGGGAGGATGAAGGTGGAGGTAGTGACAGGAGGAGGATTATGGGAGGATGAAGGTGGAGGTAGTGACAGGAAGATTGATGAGGTAGGTATGAAGGATTGTGAGAGTAATGACAAGAGGAGGATTGTGGGAGGATGAAGGTGGAGGTAGTGACAGGAGGAGGATTGTGGGAGGATGAAGGTGGAGGTAGTGACAGGAGGATTGTGGGAGGATGAAGGTGGAGGTAATGACAGGAGGAGGATTGTGGGAGGATGAAGGTGTAGGTAGTGACAGGAGGAGGATTGAGGGAGGATGAAGGTGAGGGTAGGACAGGAGGATTGTGGGAGGATGAAGATGGAGGTATGACAGGAGGAGGATTGTGGGAGGATGAAGGTGGAGGTAGTGACAGGAGGAGATTGTGGGAGGATGAAGATGGAGGTAGTGACAGGAGGAGGATTGGGGAGGATGAAGGTGGAGGTAGTGACAGGAGGAGGATTGTAAGGATGAAGGTGGAGGTAATGACAGGAGGAGGATTGTGGGAGGATGAAGATGGAGGTAATGACAGGAGGAGGATTGTGGGAGGATGAAGGTGGAGGTAGTGACAGGAGGAGGATTGTGGGAGGATGAAGGTGGAGGTAGTGACAGGAGGAGGATTGTAGTAGGATGAAGGTGGAGGTAGTGACAGGAGAAGGATTGTAGTAGGATGAAGGTGGAGGTAGTGACAGGAGGAGGATTGTGGGAGGATGAAGGGGGAGGTAGTGACAGGAGGAGGATTGTGGGAGGATGAAGGTGGAGGTAGTGACAGGAGGATTGTGGGAGGATGAAGGTGGAGGTAATGACAGGAGGAGGATTGAGGGAGGATGAAGGTGTAGGTAGTGACAGGAGGAGGATTGTGGGAGGATGAAGAGGTAGTAAGGGTAGTGAAGGAGGAGGATTGAGGGAGAATGAAGGTGGAGGTAGTGACAGGAGGAGGATTGAGGGAGGATGAAGGTGGAGGTAGTGACAGGAGGAGGATTGTGGGAGGATGAAGGTGGAGGTAGTGACAGGAGGAGGATTGTGGGAGGATGAAGGTGGAGGTAGTGACAGGAGGATTGTGGGAGGATGAAGGTGGAGGTAATGACAGGAGGAGGATTGAGGGAGGATGAAGGTGTAGGTAGTGACAGGAGGAGGATTGTGGTATTAATGAAGGTGAAGGTAGTGACAGGAGGAGGATTGAGGGAGAATGAAGGTGGAGGTAGTGACAGGAGGAGGATTGAGGGAGGATGAAGGTGGAGGTAGTGACAGGAGGAGGATTGAGGGAGGATGAAGGTGGAGGTAGTGACAGTAGGAGTGACTGGAATATGTGTGTATCTGTGTGCATCTGTGTGTGTGTGTGTCTGGAGGAAGGCGGAGCACAGACCACACCCACCTACCACTGCAGGACTCCCCTAGTGCTCCTGAGGGAGGCGCTGACGTACATTCTTCAGTGTTTACCGCCTCACTACCACAATTGATACATACGTGGAGTGTCGAGTGAGCGCTATTACCAGCCTGAGGGCCTGAGAGCCAGCCCTTTTGGGGGATTCTTGGGCTCGTCCCCGCGGCAGGTTAGCCAGGGAGCATCGACCTTAGTGAGCAAGGCTGCCTGGCAGGCTCTTGCCCCCAGCCTGGGGCAACACAGACGGGCGAAATATGGCGGAAGCTTGAAACGTTCTATCTGAAATGCCAGTTTTATCCCGCTAATGCTTTCCCTCCTGTCAGGGCTGCTTACCTCACCACTCTCACTCACTCACGCACTCACCAACGTACTCACGCACTCACTCACGCATTCACTCACTCTCACTCATTCACTCAGTCACTCTTCATTCCCACCTGAACATCAGTGTTGAAGGTCACAATGAACATTGTGATGTACGAACAATGCACTACGGAATTCTTAAGTATGCAAATTCTTTATATCAGTAATGAAAATAGTAATAATAATAATAATAATAATAATGATAATAATAATATTAATAATAATAATAATAATAATAATAATAATAATAATAATTTTATTAATTATTATTATTATTATTATTATTATTAATATTATATTATTGTCATTAATGAAGCTCTAAACCCGTTTGGACCCAATAGCTGGGCTCCTGGGCTTGTGTGTATGTGTGTAGGTGTGTGAGTGTGCGTGTGTGTGTGTGTGTGTGTGGTTGGTGACTGGTGACGCACACATGGTTGCCCAACCATGGTTATTATTCTGGATTTTCAACCCAAACCGAGTATTTCTCTCAGTGTTTCCACCACTCTCTCTCTCTCACCCCTCTCTCACCCCTCTCTCGCCCCTCTCTCGCCCCTCTCTCACAGCCCTCTGGCGATCCTCTGGGAGCCAGTGAAAGCGGAGGAACAGGAGGGAGAGAAAGACACAGGAGAGGAGAGGAGAGGAGGAGAGAGAGAGAGAGGAGAGAGAGAGAGAGAGAGAGAGGAGAGAGAGGAGAGAGAGAGAGAGAGAGAGAGAGAGAGAGAGAGAGAGAGAGGAGGAGAGAGAGAGAAGAGAGAGAGAGAGAGAGAGAGAGAGAGAGAGAGAGAATGCTCTCAGGTTTGCCTCATACAAATTTCAAGCAACGGGAAGCTTACAGTGTAGCGTGGAGACGCTTCCTCCCTCCCGCTTGTGCTACCTCCATCCCGCTAGTATTACCTCCCTCCCGTTTGTGCTACCTCCATCGCGCTTGTGCTACCTCCCTTCCTCTTGTGCTACCTCCCTCCCGCTTGTGCGACCTCCTCCCGCTTGTGATACCTCCATCCCGCTAGTGCTACCTCCCTCCCGCTAGTATTACTCCCTCCGCTTGTGCTACCTCCCTCCCGCTAGTGCTACCTCCCTCCCGCTTGTGCTACCTCCCTCCGCTTGTGCTACCTCCCTTCCGCTTGTGCTACCTCCCTCCCGCTTGTGCTACCTCCCTCCCGCTAGTGCTACCTCCCTCCCGCTTGTGCTACCTCCCTCCCGCTTGTGCTACCTCCCTTCCGCTTGTGCTACCTCCCTCCCGCTTGTGCTACCTCCCTCCCGCTAGTGCAACCTCCTCTCCGCTTGTGCTACCTCCCTCCCGCTTGTGCTACCTCCCTCCCGCTTGTGATACCTCTCTCCCGCTAGTGCTACCTCCCTCCCGCTTGTGCTACCTCCCTCCCGCTTGTGCTACCTCCCTCCCGCTTGTGCTACCTCCCTCCCGCTTGTGCTACCTCCCTCCCGCTTGTGCTACCTCCTCCCGCTTGTGCTACCTTCCTCCCACTGTGCTACCTCCCTCCCGCTTAGTGTACCTCCCTCCGCTTGTGCTACCTCCTCCCGCTTGTGCTACCTCCTCCCGCTTGTGCTACCTCCTCCCGCTAGTATTACCTCCCTCCCGCTTGTGCTACCTCCCTCCCGCTTGTGCTACCTCCCTCCCCTTGTGCTACCTCCCTTCCCGCTTGTGCTACCTCCTCCCGCTTGTGCTACTTCTATCCCGTGTGCTAAATTCCTCCCGCTAGTATTACCTCCCTCCGCTTGTGCTACCTCCTCCCGCTAGTGCTACCTCCCTCCCGCTTGTGATACTCCCTCCCGCTTGTGCTACCTCCCTCCCGCTTGTGCTACTTCTATCCCCGTGTGCTAATCCTCCCCTAGTTTACCTCCTCCCGCTTTGCTCTCTCCTAGTGCTACCTCCCTCCGCTTGGCTCCTCCCTCCGCTGTGCTCCCTCCGCTTGCTCCTCCTCCGCTCTTGTGCTAACCTCCCTTATTCTCTCCCTGTGCTCCTCCCTGTGCTACCTCCCTCCGCTTGTGACCTCCCCCGCTTGTGCTACCTCCTCCCGCTTGTGCTACTCTCCCGTGTGCTAACCTCCCCTAGTTACCTCCTCCCGCTTGTGCTACCTCTTCCACGTGTGCTACTCCTCCCGCTGTTACCTCCCTCCGCTTGTGCTACCTCCCTCCCGCTAGTGCTACCTCCCTCCCGCTAGTGCAACCTCCCTCCCGCTTGTGCTGCCTACCTCCCGCTTGTGCTACTTCTATCCCACGTGTGCTAAATCCCTCCCCTAGTATTACCTCCCTCCCGCTTGTGCTACCTCTCTCCCGCTAGTGCTACCTCCTTCCCGCTTGTGCTACCTCCCTCCCGCTTGTGCTACCTCTATCCCACGTGTGCTAAATTCCTCCCGCTAGTATTACCTCCCTCCCGCTTGTGCTACCTCCCTCCCGCTAGTGCTACCTCCCTCCCGCTAGTGCAACCTCCCTCCCGCTTGTGCTACCTCCTCCCGCTTGTGCTACTTCTATCCCACGTGTGCTAAATCCCTTCCGCTAGTATTACCTCCATCCCGCTTGTGCTACCTCCCTCCCGCTAGTGCTACCTACCTCCCGCTAGTGCTACCTCCCTTCCGCTAGTGCTACCTCCCTCCCGCTAGTGCTACCTCCCTCCCACTTGTGCTACCTCTATCCCGCTTGTGCTACCTCCCTCCCGCTAGTGCTACCTCCCTCCCACTTGTGCTACCTCCCTCCCGCTTGTGCTACCTCCCTCCCGCTTGTGCTACCTTCCTCCCGCTAGTGCTACCTCCCTCCCGTTTGTGCTACCTCCCTCCCGCTTGTGCTACCTCCCTCCCGCTTGTGCTACCTCCCTCCCGCTTGTGCTACCTCCCTCCCGCTTGTGCTACTTCTATCCCACGTGTGCTAAATCCCTCCCGCTAGTATTACCTCCCTCCCGCTTGTGCTACCTCCCTCCCGCTAGTGCTACCTACCTTCCGCTAGTATTACCTCCCTCCCGCTTGTGCTACCTCCCTTCCGCTAGTGCTACCTACCTTCCGCTAGTATTACCTCCCTCCCGCTTGTGCTACCTACCTTCCGCTAGTGCTACCTACCTTCCGCTAGTGCTACCTCCCTTCCGCTAGTGCTACCTACCTTCCGCTAGTGCTACCTACCTTCCGCTAGTGCTACCTCCCTTCCGCTAGTGCTACCTACCTTCCGCTAGTATTACCTCCCTCCCGCTAGTATTACCTCCCTCCCGCTAGTGCTACCTACCTTCCGCTAGTGCTACCTCCCTTCCGCTAGTGCTACCTCCCTCCCGCTAGTGCTACCTCCCTCCCACTTGTGCTACCTCTATCCCGCTTGTGCTACCTCCCTCCCGCTAGTGCTACCTCCCTCCCGCTTGTGCTACTTCTATCCCACGTGTGCTAAATCCCTCCCGCTAGTATTACCTCCCTCCCGCTTGTGCTACCTCCCTCCCGCTAGTGCTACCTACCTCCCGCTAGTGCTACCTCCCTCCCGCTAGTGCTACCTCCCTCCCTCTAGTGCTACCTCCCTCCCACTTGTGCTACCTCTATCCCGCTTGTGCTACCTCCCTCCCGCTAGTGCTACCTCCCTCCCGCTTGTGCTACCTCCCTCCCGCTTGTGCTACCTCCCTCCTGCTTGTGCTACCTTCCTCCCGCTAGTGCTATCTCCCTCCCGCTTGTGCTACCTCCCTCCCGCTTGCGCTACCTCCCTCCCGCTTGCGCTACCTCCCTCCCACGTGCGCTACCTCCCTCCCGCCTTTCAGAGCAAGCTTACAGCTTAAATTTAAGCTGCGGTTAAGCAGGGAGACGGTAAGAGTGTGAAAACACAATGTACAAAACAGTGTTTCATATAGGCCAACGTTTCGCTCTGGCGAGAGAAAGGTACACGTGCGACACTCAGGTATCTATTCTGTCGAAACATCGCACATCACCTTCTCGGTACTGTATGCCAAAAAAAAGTGGTCATGACAAGAGCGAAATGTTGTCCCCAATCTAAGTTTTTTTTCCCCCCAGCTTACTGGGTGTTAATAGCCTTACGTGTCAGCTTTAATTAAGCTTGAATATCCAGTGAGCGCTTACTGGCCCCCCAGGGACGTTGTTTATTCTGTTGAATATCGTTATTTAACATGTTTTTAACATCGCGGGAGAAACAGTGCGCGTCAGAGAGTGGTTAGTGAGTCGAAAACATGTTAGATTTAACAGTTAGTTTCTGTGGTTCCAGACCAGTGATTGTGGTCCCAGACCAGTGACTGTGGTTCCAGACCAGTGACTGTGGTTCCAAACTAGTAACTGTGGTCCCAGACCAGTGACTGTGGTTCCAGACCAGTGACTGTGGTTCCAGACCAGTGACTGTGGTCCCAGACCAGTGACTGTGGTTCCAGACCAGTGACTGTGGTTCCAGACCAGTAACTGTGGTCCCAAACCAGTAACTGTGGTCCCAGACCAGTGACTGTGGTTCCAGACCAGTGACTGTGGTTCCAGACCAGTGACTGTGGTCCCAGACCAGTGACTGTGGTTCCAGACCAGTGACTGTGGTTCCAGACCAGTAACTGTGGTCCCAAACCAGTGACTGTGGTTCCAGACCAGTGACTGTGGTTCCAGACCAGTGTCTGTGGTCCCAGACCAGTGACTGTGGTTCCAGACCAGTGACTGTGGTTCCATACCAGTAACTGTGGTCCAGACCAGTGACTGTGGTTCCAGACCAGTAACTGTGGTCCCAAACCAGTGACTGTGGTTTCAGACCAGTGACTGTGGTCCCAGACCAGTGACTGTGGTTCCAGACCAGTGACTGTGGTCCCAAACCAGTGACTGTGGTTCCAGACCAGTAACTGTGGTCCCAAACCAGTGACTGTGGTTTCAGACCAGTGACTGTGGTCCCAGACCAGTGACTGTGGTTCCAGACCAGTGACTGTGGTCCCAAACCAGTGACTGTGATTCCAGACCAGTGAATGTGGTCCCAGACCGGGGATACGGCTGGCAGTCCTCTCATTCAGGTATTTGTGAAGGCTGCTATCTATGTTTGCATTCAGAAATTCGTGAATGCTTCTGTCAGTGTTAACATTATGGCATAGGAATGCTCGTGTCATTGTTGACATTCTGTTATTTATGAACGCTCCTGTAAACGTTCGCATTCTAGCATTTATGAACGCTACTATCAACGTTCACGTTCTGGCATTTGTGAATGCTCCTGTCAATATTTACATTCTGACATTTATGAATGCTGATGTCAGTGCTGGCATTGGCCAGCACTTTTTGTCTCGTGTTTACATTATTTTCGATTTTGTTGTCGTAGTTGCTTTCGTGTGCAAGCACGTTCCTCCACGTTGCCGCCCCTCTGAACGGTGTGTATGCACGTTCATTTGTCTTCCAGGTCTTCTGAGAATATGTATGAACGTTCAATCTTGTTCCTGTCTTTCTGAAGGATCTGTATGCACGTTCATCCGTGTTTCTGTCCTCCTGAATGTTTATCAGAACAGACGATCCCTTTTGAATATCTCTTCCATTTATATTCCCTGGCTATTTGCATACATACATGTGAAGATGGCCTCATGCAGGGGTGAGAGCTGCAGGAGCTTCCTGTTGTCGAAGCGCCGTTGGAAAAACAAGCAACACTAAGCGTGCAACACCAGTAAGGTAAGCGTGGGTAACACCAGTAAGATAGCGTGCGTAACACCAGTAAGGTAAGCGTGCGTAACACAAGTAAGGTAGCGTGCGTAACACCAGTAAGGTAGTGTGCGTAACACCAGTAAGGTAGCGTGCGTAACACCAGTAAGGTAGCGTGCGTAACACCAGTAAGGTAGTGTGCGTAACACCAATAAGGTAAGCGTGCGTAACACCAGTAAGGTAGCGTGCGTAACACCAGTAAGGTAGCGTGCGTAACACCAGTAAGGTAAGCGTGGGTAACACCAGTAAGGTAGCGTGCGTAACACCAGTAAGGTAAGCGTGGGTAACACCAGTAAGGTAAGCGTGCGTAACACCAGTAAGGTAAGCGTGCGTAACACCAGTAAGGTAAGCGTGCGTAACACCAGTAAGGTAGCGTGCGTAACACCAGTAAAGCAAGCGTGTGTAACACCAGTAAAGCAAGCGTGTGTAACACCAGTAAAGCAAGCGTGTGTAACACCAGTAAAGCAAGCGTGTGTAACACCAGTAAACAAGCGTGTGTAACACCAGTAAAGCAAGCGTGCGTAACACCAGTAAGGTAGCGTGCGTAACACCAGTAAAGCAAGCGTGTGTAACACCAGTAAAGCAAGCGTGCGTAACACCAGTAAGGTAGCGTGCGTAACACCAGTAAGGTAAGCGTGGGTAACACCAGTAAGGTAAGCGTGCGTAACACCTTTAAGGTAGCGTGGGTAACACCAGTAAGGTAAGCGTGGGTAACACCAGTAAGGTAAGCGTGCGTAACACCAGTAAGGTAAGCGTGCGTAACACCAGTAAGGTAAGCGTGGTAACACCAGTAAGGTAAGCGTGCGTAACACCAGTAAGGTAAGCGTGCGTAACACCAGTAAGGTAAGCGTGCGTAACACCAGTAAGGTAAGCGTGCGTAACACCAGTAAGGTAAGCGTGGTAACACCAGTAAGGTAAGCGTGCGTAACACCAGTAAGGTAAGCGTGCGTAACACCAGTAAGGTAAGCGTGCGTAACACCAGTAAGGTAAGCGTGCGTAACACCAGTAAGGTAAGCGTGCGTAACACCAGTAAGGTAAGCGTGGGTAACACCAGTAAGGTAAGCGTGCGTAACACCAGTAAGGTAAGCGTGCGTAACACCAGTAAGGTAAGCGTGCGTAACACCAGTAAGGTAAGCGTGCGTAACACCAGTAAGGTAAGCGTGGTAACACCAGTAAGGTAAGCGTGCGTAACACCAGTAAGGTAAGCGTGCGTAACACCAGTAAGGTAAGCGTGCGTAACACCAGTAAGGTAAGCGTGGGTAACACCAGTAAGGTAAGCGTGCGTAACACCAGTAAGGTAAGCGTAGGTAACACCAGTAAGGTAAGCGTGCGTAACACCAGTAAGGTAAGCGTGCGTAACACCAGTAAGGTAAGCGTGCGTAACACCAGTAAGGTAAGCGTGCGTAACACCAGTAAGGTAAGCGTGGGTAACACCAGTAAGGTAAGCGTGCGTAACACCAGTAAGGTAAGCGTGCGTAACACCAGTAAGGTAAGCGTGCGTAACACCAGTAAGGTAAGCGTGCGTAACACCAGTAAGGTAAGCGTGGGTAACTCTGGCAAGTCAGTGCTTGTAACGCAAGTATCGAGCAACGACGGGGAGGTACTACCTCTGGACGAAGCCTAGGCAGGAAAGTAGCACAAGTAGCAGGTGCGAAGGGGTAGCACCATCAGGAGCAAGAATAGCGCCGGTAGCAGCCGGTGAGCTGGGCACGTCGCCCCCCCCCCAGCCAAACATTTGTTCCTCAGTAATTAACTGAGTCAATAGCCAGCAAACTCTAGCTAAAAATAAAAAAAAAAGCCTTCGGAAAACCAGGCTGCAGCGCCCACACTATGTTATTGCTCCCACGCAAGACAAGAATGCCCAAAGCTGCTAATTGCTTTGCTAATGACCACTGGTTAATTTCCCCTCCTGCCTCTACGCTGCCAAAAACAAATTGAGTTTTATTAATTTAAATAAAATGTTCGGGAATCCTCCACCGAATTAACTGAACTTCATACAGGATATATATATATATATATATATATATATATATATATATATATATATATATATATATATATATATATATATACATATATATATATATATATATATATATATATATATATATATATATATATATATATATATATATATATATATATATATATATATATATATATATATATATATATATATATATATATATATATATATATATATATCACTCGGTGTATATATGCACCTAGAGGTGTGTATCTTTCAGAATAATTTCGCCTAGAGTGAATAATACGAGGATCGATGAATGTATTTGGTGTCGGTGGGTTGAACACGGTTATATCTATGAAGGGATTCAGGGAAAAGCGGTCAGCCAGACTGCGGTTTTGAAAGGGTTGATGTACAGTGTTTGCACTCTGAAGGTTGAGTGGGGATCGCTACAGTTCAGTGACGCCACTGATGTTTGCAAAGGTCGTGCACGTCTGTAAATGCAGCCAGGGACTGAGTGATGGTGAATGTAGTTTTCTTCCTTTGTGTCACTGTGTCTTGGTTAGCACCCAGCCTGGCATGGGGAGGGGTCCAATGACACCCAGCCTGGCAGGGGGAGGGGTCCCATGACACCCAGCCTGGCAGGAGTCCCAGGGCATCAAACTTGGCAGGGTCCCAGGTGGTCCCACTCAAAAACGATTAAGCTCTCGTATTGTCTTCCACATGATGCACATGTGACCTGATATTTATCACGGGAGACCCATTGCACATGATGCAATTTCCTTATCTAGTCCCACAGATTCCCTGTTTTAAAACTCCGAGTCTGCTGCAAACTTCCCCAACAGGATATTCATTAAAATAAATATTATTTAATGTATAACGTTACAGTACACAAATAATCCGCACATAGAGTCTAACATGGACCTAAACGTCGTTATAAGTTTTTCTCTCTCCTATGTGCGGGTTATTTGTGTATTGTTTCAGTCACGGTATTGTGACTTTTTCTTCTTTATAACTTTAGAGGATTGAATTAGGGCTGTAAGTCTCAGTTTAACCCACGGGTAACATTTAATTGTATCTGGAGGCGAGGAACAGGTACAGCCAGTGTACACTGAAACTCCTCTCACAGGTGTGTAGATACCCCTTAACCACCACAGGTGTGCATCCAGGGTACACCTGAAGCGGGCCACTTAGAACTTCCTAACAACGTTAAGTGCAAGAAAACAGCAGTAATAACCTTCCTGGCGTGTGTTGGAAGCTCGCTTCAGCCAGACAAGAAAACTCTGCCTCGCTGCGTCAGGAAACCCGGTGCTGACAATTTGTTCCAGTATTTTCCTGCCTCTAACCTCGAACTAAACCACCTCAAGATCGCCAGATTAAATATACATCCGTGCCCCAGTACTGAGGAGCTGGATGATATATTTGAGAAGTGCAATGGATGACAGAAACTCCTGTGCACTCTTAATGTATCCAAGAAAATCATTTCATGTCAATCATGTCTTTGTACTTGTACTTGCAACATATCTCAGAGCCTGTATATATAAATGTATCACATTCTTTTTATGATTTCATGGCGAAAGCATAAAAATAACCTGGATCTGTACTGACTACGTGTGTACAGACCCAGATAATACAGTTTTACATATATATCGCCAATAAATTTACACAAATATCGTCAACATAGTAACACAGGCATCGTCAGCACGATGGTTGAGACGGTATAACAAATACTTGGAAAAGTGAAAAGGAAAAAAATAGAAAGTTTATCGGTAGGTGGGGCCCAGTCCCTGGACCAATTATGTGCCTCTGTAATCTTCTGACTGCCGCCCACGCGATGGATATGGGGTGTATGATAAAGCTATCATGCTAACTAACTCACTCCCTTGATGGGATTAATTTTCAGATGATGCTCATGGTATAACAGTAGTGACCATAACAGAGTACAATGGGGTATCTTACAGCAGTAGTGGGTTATGATGGGGTGTCTTGCAGCAATGGTGGGTTATGATGGGTATCTTAACAGCAGTAGGTTATGATGGGGTGTCTTACAGCAGTAGTTGGGTTATAATGAGCTGTTCTACAGAAGCAGTGGGTCATAATAAGGTGTTTTACAGCAGCAGTGGGCTATAATAGATTGCCTATTCAAGCTTACACGTGCTCTCGTTCCTCTCTCTTCTTCATATATATTAGTTCTTACATGCTTCATTCACCAGCTCAGAGCCAACAGAATCTTCAACATATTTTTCATTCGTCCCAATAAAACATTAAAATCCCTAAAAATACGAAATACTACACATCCCACATCAATAGAAGCAGTGCTGTCAAAAGTAACTAAAATTACGATGCTAAACCACAATAAAGTTTTCTGAAAGACTACAGATATATCGGTTTAGGTTTCAGAAAGGCTTATGTTACAAAGATGTGCATCCTTACTCTAAACGAAATAGATTTATATACAAAAGAGACTTCTACTCACCTGGCTTAGATGCTAAGCCCTTCGGTAGGGCAAATTTATAAACCCTTTGCTAAACTTATAAAAAAAAGATTGCTACTTTCCACGAGGATTTTTTTTATAAATTTTTTTTAAAGATTTTGTTGCCGAAGTGGTTACTTTACTGCGTATCTCACATGTCTGTGGTAAAATTCTTTATTCAGTATTTTATTACTGCTGATCCCGTCTACTGTTGCTTTATTACCAACTCAGTCAGTGTGCGTTACCTTCAAGGGCTGGGTCTTCAAGTCGAGGAAGTCAAGGAGTTAGGAAGAAAAAGATGACAAGGCATATTATAAGGACTGTCTTGTGAGTTGTGGTGCGCACTTCACATCATCAACTGTCTCACACACGTCACAGCATCAACCGTGTCTCGCACGTCACATGAACTGCATCACATACGTCACATCATCAACTGTGTCACATACTTCACATCATCAACTGTGTCACATACTTCACATCATCAACTGTCTCACACACACTTCACATCATCAACTGTCTCACACACACTTCACATCATCAACTGTCTCACACACTTCACATCATCAACTGTCTCACACACTTCACATCATCAACTGTCTCACACACATTCACATCATCAACTGTCTCACACACTTCACATCATCAACTGTCTCACACACACTTCACATCATCAACTGTCTCACACACACTTCACATCATCAACTGTCTCACACACACTTCACATCATCAACTGTCTCACACACACTTCACATCATCAACTGTCTCACACGTCACAGCATCAACTGTGTCAAAATATTTCACATCACCAACTGTCACACACACACTTCACATCATCAACTGTCTCACACAGGTCACCGTCACCTCTCTGGGTTACGTCAACCAGTGACAGTAATAACGTTAAAATACCAACAACAGTTCACCACCAGCAGCCTCTTACACCGAATTTCTTGTTCCAGTTTTCATTAGAAGCGTCCAATCATAGCTTTTACGAAGCTGCAGCCATTCGTTGTGCTGTAATGAACAGTGGGAAAAATTATCGTGGTGCTTAAATTCCGTCACTTAATTATCCGTGAAAAATAAGTGAAAATGAAGAAGCGAGCATAGAAAAGAAAGAAGCCATTTTAGTACGGCACTGTCGCCATATACCAGCCCAGGAGAGGTTAGGTAGAGAGGTTTTTGTTGTGGCGGTGTGGGCTGTACCTCCCTGGGAGGCCACCCATGGTATCATCACCACCACACTGGTGGAGGTGTGGGCTGTACCTCCCTGGGAGGCCACCCATGGTACCATCACCACCACACTGGTGGTGTGGGCAGTACCTCCATGGGACGCCACCCATGGTACCATCACCACCACACTGGTGGAGGTGTGGGCTGTACCTCCCAGGGAGGCCACCCATGGTACCATCACCACCACACTGGTGGAGGTGTGGGCAGTATCTCCTTGGGAGGCCACCCATGGTACCATCACCACCACACTGGTGGTGTGGGCAGTACCTCCCTGGGACGCCACCCATGGTACCATCACCACCACACTGGTGGAGGTGTGGCAGTACCTCCCTGGGAGGCCACCCATGGTACCATCACCACCACACTGGTGGAGGTGTGGGCAGTACCTCCCTGGGAGGCCACCCATGGTACCATCACCACCACACTGGTGGTGGTGTGGGCTGTACCTCCCTGGGAGGCCATCCATGGTACCATCACCACCACACTGGTGGAGGTGTGGGATGTACCTCCCTGGGAGGCCACCCATGGTACCATCACCACCACACTGGTGGAGGTGTGGGCTGTACCTCCCTGGGAGGCCACCCATGGTACCATCACCACTACACTGGTGGAGGTGTGGGATGTACCTCCCTGGGAGGCCACCCATGGTACCATCACCACCACACTGGTGGAGGTGTGGGCTGTACCTCCCTGGGAGGCCACCCATGGTACCATCACGACCAAACTGGTGGAGGTGTGGGCTGTACCTCCCAGGGAAGCCACCCATGGTACCATCACCACCACACTGGTGGAGGTGTGGGATGTACCTCCCAGGGAGGCCACCCATGGTACCATCACAACCACACTGTTGGAGGTGTGGGATGTACCTCCCAGGGAGGCCACCCATGGTACCATCACCACCACACTGGTGGTGTGAGCAGTACCTCCCTGGGAGGCCACCCATGGTACCATCACCACCACACTGGTGGAGGTGTGGGCAGTACCTCCCTGGGAGGCCACCCATGGTACCATCACCACCACACTGGTGGAGGTGTGGGCAGTACCTCCCTGGGAGGCCACCCACCTACCTCCAGAAACATCTCTCCCTCGAGAGAGTACAAGCAACGCGCGTTGTCTGCACCTCCATCAGCGGACGGAGGACCGAGCCTCCAGCCCTCCACTGTTCCCCTCCTCTGTACGACTCGTACGGGCTTAGTGCTCACTTACAATCCGAAACAAAGGCCTCTTGATCCAAGGAACTGGCGCTACCCCTCCAAATCCTAGTATCAAACCTGGTTACGTACTTTGAAATTCTCACTTATGATGCTGATCTTATTATTACTAAGATTATTATTATTATTATTAACTAAAAAACGTTAAACCCGCATGAATTTAGCGTGTAGCCCCATTAATCCCGTTTTTTCCTTAATTCTTCCCGTTTTCCCACTATTTTTTCCCGTTTTCTCTCTAATTACTCCAGTTTTCTGTCTAATTGTTCCCGTTTTCTAATTACTTCTCTAATAAATCACGTAAGTTTCTTTCCAGTTAAGAAGTTACTAAGATGGAAGAAGTTCTGTGAGTATTTTTAACCGACCGGGATAAACTTAATGTCTCGAGGATGTCTCGTGGATGTCTCGTGGATGTCTCGAGGATGTCTCGAGGATGTCTCGAGGATGTCTCAAGGATGTCTCGTGGATGTCTCGTGGATGTCTCAAGGATGTCTCGTGGATGTCTCGTGGATGTCTCGTGGATGTCTCGAGGATGTCTCGTGGATGTCTCGTGGATGTCTCGAGAATGTCTCGTGGATGTCTCGAGGATGTCTCAAGGATGTCTCGTGGATGTCTCGAGGATGTCTCGAGGATGTCTCGTGGATGTCTCGAGGATGTCTCAAGGATGTCTCGTGGATGTCTCGAGGATGTCTCGAGGATGTCTCGAGGATGTCTCAAGGATGTCTCGTGGATGTCTCGTGGATGTCTCAAGGATGTCTCGTGGATGTCTCGTGGATGTCTCGTGGATGTCTCGAGGATGTCTCGAGGATGTCTCGTGGATGTCTCGAGGATGTCTCGTGGATGTCTCGAGGATGTCTCAGGATGTCTCGTGGATGTCTCGAGGATGTCTCGAGGATGTCTCAGTGGATGTCTCGAGATGTCTCGTGGATGTCCAAGCGATGTCTCGTGGATGTCTCGAGGATGTCTCGAGGATGTCTCGTGGATGTCTCGAGGATGCTCGTGGATGTCTCGTGGATGTCTCAAGTGGATGTCTCTGGATGTTCGTCGTGATGTCTCGAGGATGTCTCGTGGATGTCTCGAGTGATGTCTCGTGGATGCCTCGTGGATGTCTCGAGGATGTCTCGTGGATGTCTCGTGGATGTCTCGAGGATGTCTCGTGGATGTCTCGAGGATGTCTCGTGGATGTCTCGAGGATGTCTCGTGGATGTCTCGAGGATGTCTCGTGGATGTCTCGAGGATGTCTCGTGGATGTCTCGAGGATGTCTCGTGGATGTCTCGAGGATGTCTCGTGGATGTCTCGAGGATGTCTCGTGGATGTCTCGAGGATGTCTCGTGATGTCTCGAGGATGTCTCGTGGATGTCTCGAGGATGTCTCGTGGATGTCTCGTGGATGCCTCGTGGATGTCTCGTGGATGTCTCGTGGATGTCTCGTGAATGTCTCGAGGATGTCTCGTGGATGTCTCGAGGATGTCTTGAGGATGTCTCTCTCAAAAATAATTCAAGGATGCCACGAGGACGCCACAAGGATGACACAAGGATGACACAGGGATGACACAAGGATAACACAAGGATGACACAAGGATGACACAAGGATGACACAGGGATGACACAAGGATGACACAAGAATGAGACAAGGATGACACAAGGATGACACAAGGATGACACAGGGATGACACAAGGATGACACAAGAATGACACAAGGATGACACAAGGATGACACAGTGACGACACAAGGATGACACAAGGATGACATGCAGGATGACACAGGATGACACAAGGAATGACACAAGGATGACCACAAGGACGACACAAGGATGACACAGGGACGACACAAGGATGGCACAAGAATGACACAAGGATGACACAAGGATGACACAAGGATGACACAAGGATGACACAGGGACGACACAAGAATGACACAAGGATGACACAAGGATGACACAAGGATGACACAGGGATGACACAGAGACACAAGGATGACACAGGAGACACAAGGATGACACAAGGATGACACAGGATGACACAAGGATGACACAAGGATGACACAGGGATGACACAAGGATGACACAAGGATGACACAAGGCTGACACAGTTACGACACAAGGATGACACAAGGCTGACACAGGGACGACACAAGGATGACACAAGGATGACACAGGGATGACACAAGGATGACACAAGGATGACACAAGGATGACACAGGGATGACACAAGGATGACACAAGGATGACACAGGGATGACACAAGGATGACACAAGGATGACACAAGGATGACACAAGGATGACACAAGGATGACACAGGGACGACACAAGGATGACACAGGACGACACAAGGATGACACAGGATGAACACAGGATGACACAAGGATGACACAAGGATTGACACAAGGATGACACAAGGCGACACAAGGATGACACAAGGATGACACAAGGATGACACAGGACGACACAAGGATGACACAAGGATGACACAGGATGACACAGATAGAGACACAGGATGACACAAGGATGACACAAGGATGACACAAGGATGACACAAGGATTGCACAGGGATGACACAGTGACGACACAAGGATGACACAGGGATGACACAAGGATGACACAAGGATGACACAAGGATGACACAAGGATGACACAAGGATGACACAGGGACGACACAAGGATGACACAGGGATGACACAAGGATGACACAGGGATGACACAAGGATGACACAAGGATGACACAGGATTGACACAAGGATGACACAGGGACGACACAAGGATGACACAAGGATGACACAAGGATGACAAAGGATGACACAAGGATGACACAAGGATGACACAGGATGACACAGGACGACACAAGGATGACACAGGGACGACACAAGGATGACACAGCGACGACACAAGGATGACATAGGGATGACACAAGGATGACACAGGGATGACACAAGGATGACACAGGGACAACACAAGGATGACACAAGGATGACACAGGGACGACACAAGGATGACAGAATGATGACACAGGGACGACACAATGATGACTCGCCTCTGTCACTCACGACTGGTTATTAAAGAGGGAATTGGTTAATAAGGAAAAACGTGGTTAAGAACCAATCGTCTTCTTTTGGGCGAAAATGACATTTTGGGTATTTTTTTAAAATTAATTGAGTTCCTGTGACGCTGGAGTCAGCACGCAGGCATAGCAGCCAGAAGAGACCGAAACCTGTAGCGGCCAGTAGAGAGGCGGGGCCAGGAGCCGAGACTCAACCCCTGCAACCAGAATTTGGTGAGCACTCACACTCGCAAACACGCACGCGCAAACACACACACATAACACACGGCAAAGCTCTTGGAGCAGGGAGAGAGAGTGGACTTAGTAGCGACTAGCGAAGAGGCAGGGGCCAGGAGCTGTGAATCGACCCCTACAACCACAAATAGGTGAGTATAAATAGGTAAGTACACACACACACACACACACACACGTACACACACACACATACAACACTAGAGGACAGTAGGGTTAGGGGAGACATGATAACGACATATAAAATACTGCGAGGAATAGATAAGGTGGACAGAGACAAGATGTTCCAGAGAGGGGACACAGAAACAAGGGGTCACAATTGGAAGTTGAAGACTCCTATGAGTCAAAGAGATGTTAGGAAGTATTTCTTCAGTCATAGAGTTGTCAGGAAGTGGAATAGCCTAGAAAGTGATGTAGTGGAGGCAGGAACCATACATAGTTTTAAGACGAGGTTTGATAAAGCTCATGGAGCAGGGAGAGAGAGGACCTAGTAGCAATCAGTGAAGAGGCGGGGCCAGGAGCTATGACTCGACCCCTGCAACCACAAATAGGTGAGTACAAATACGTGAGTACACACACACAACTTCAGGGAGGGGAAATCCTGTGTCACAAACCTACTGGAGTTCTACGACAGGGTGACAGCAGTAAGACAAGAGAGAGAGGGGTGGGTAGATTGCATATTCTTGGACTGTAAGAAGACGTTTGACACAGTTCCACTCAAGAGATTAGTGCAGAAGCTGGAGGACCAGGCAGGGGTAACAGTGAAGGCACTACAATGGATCAGGGAATACCTGTCAGGAAGACAGCAGCGAGTCATGGTACGTGGCGAGGTGTCAGAGTGGGCGCCGGTGACGAGTGTAGTTCCACAGGGGTCAGTCCTAGGACCGGTGCTGTTTCTGGTATTTGTGAACGACATGACGGAAGGAATAGAATCCGAAGTGTCTCTGTTTGCAGATGATGTGAAGTTGATGAGAAGAATTCAATAGGACGAGGATCAGGCAAAACTACAAAGGAATCTGGACAGGCTGCAAGCCTGGTCCAGCAATTGGCTTCTGGAGTTCACCCCCACCAAGTGCAAAGTCATGAAGATTGGGGAAGGGCAAAGAAGACCGCAGACAGAGTACAGTCTAGGGGGTCAGAGACTACAAACCTCAATCAAGGAAAAAGATCTTGGGGTGAATATAACACCAGGCACATCTCCTGAGGCGCACGTCAACCAAATAACTGCTGCAGCATATGGGCGCCTAGCAAACCTAAGAACAGCATTCCGACATCTTAATAAAGAATCGTTCAGGACCCTGTACACTGTGTACGTTAGGCCCATACTAGAGTATGCAGCACCAGTGTGGAACCCGCATCTAGCCAAGCACGTAAAGAAGCTAGAGAAAGTGCAAAGGTTTGCAACAAGACTAGTCCCGGAGCTAAGGGGTATGTCCTACGAGGAGAGGTTAAGGGAAATCGACCTGACGACACTGGAGGACAGGAGAGATAGGGGGGGACATGATAACGACATATAAGATACTGAGAGGAATTGACAAGGTGGACAGAGACAGAATGTTCCAGAGATGGGACACAGCAACAAGGGGACACAGTTGGAAGTTGAAGACTCAGATGAATCACAGGGATGTTAGGAAGTATTTCTTCAGTCACAGAGTGGTCGGGAATTGGAATAGTTTTGGAAGCGATGTAGTGGAGGCAGGTTCCATACATAGCTTTAAGAAGAGGTATGATAAAGCTCATGGCGCAGGGAGAGTGACCCAGTAGCGGCCAGTGAAGAGGCGGGGCCAGGAGCTATGACTCGAACCCTGCAACCACAACTAGGTGAGTGCAACTAGGTGAGTACACACACACACACACACACACACACACACACACACACACACACACACGGAAGATATTGCGTTCTGTTGTTGCTTAATTCTTTCCTAATGTTTTTGCGTGTGAGTTACCTCCAACATGTGGCACAAAGTCGCAGTTCCCTGCGTCTGTTGTCCCTGTTAGAACACTGTTAGTTTCCCTCTGTTGACGCTGTTAGAACCTTGTTAGTTATGTTCTTCTTGTCATGTTAGAACGAATTTACTTCCTCTCTGTTAGTCATACAGCAGCGCTGGAAAAAACAGACACAAATACAGTATAATGCAATCTTTTATTGACTACGTTTCGCCCCACAGTGTTCTCTATCAAGTCACAAACAGATCTACCTGAGCAGAGAGTACATGAGTGTAGATATAGGGAAACATAGTGATGTGGTAAGTCAAGTGGAAAATGTGGAAAAGAACTTGTATATACAGTTCTGGACATTTATTATAGGAAACATTTCGCCACGAGTGGTTCCTTTAGTCCTAATCATTAGGACTGAAGAAGACACTCGTGGCGAAACGTTTTCCATAATAAATGTCCTGAACTTTACATAAGTTTCTTTATTTCAGATCTTGTGGGCACCAACATACCATGTCTCAGATGAGGGATGCTGAGGAAGCTGGCTCTGAAAAGAGCCTCCTCAGCATCCTCCACCTGACCCTCCACGTCACTATGTCCTCTGTATGTACTCATGTACTCTCTGCTCAGGTCAGGTCACCGTACCTTTGTCATAGGGCTACCCACCCCAAAGGCACAGGGCTGCACAGACCCTGGCCAGGGTCTTCTCCCTGTGGCGAACCTACCCGAACATGCTCAGGTAGATAGGTTTGTAACTTGATACAACCCACTGTGGTCAGTAAAGCATCGCATCGTAATGATTCGTGTGGTTTTCCCCATAAAACAGCGCTGTTAGTCGCCCTCTGCGGCTAACAGCCTTGAGGAAATGGGAAGCTTCAACTCCTTGGATCGAGAGCCATGTACAAGGCACTCCTCGATGATGGTGATAATTATCTGCTAGAATATCTCCTGGAAGGTGACGAAAATGACACTGCTACAGCAACAGGAAGATGAAACAGAAATGGTTATCGCGGTGCTGTTTTTGTTTTTTTTCGCGCAACTTAAACCCGGGTTTTGACTCCGTTCTTTTCGCGGTGATTATCATGGTTTTTACCGCTATTTTTTTCGCGGTGCAATCGCGATATGTATCGCGTTGTTACGGGCCGTTGTAGGGAGATCGCGGTGTGGGTACGGCTGACCTGCCTCACGGGGACCCTGTAACAGGTTCCCATACTGACCTGCTTTGCTGGGGACCGGGTAACAGGCTCCCATGCTGACCTGCCTCACTGGAGACCTTGTTACAGGCTCCCATGCTGACCTACCTCACTGAGGACCTGGTTACAGGCTCCCATGCTGACCTGCCTCACTGGAGACCTTGTTACAGGCTTCCATGCTGACCTACCTCACTGAGGACCTGGTTACAGGCTCCCATGCTGACCTGCCTCACTGGAGACCTTGTTACAGGCTCCCATGCTGACCTACCTCACTGAGGACCTGGTACAGGCTCCCATGCTGATCTGCCTCACTGGAGACCTTGTTACAGGCTCCCATGCTGACCTGCCTAACTGAAGACCTGGTTACAGGCTCCCATGCTGACCTGCGTCCTTGGGGACCTGGTAACAGGCTCCCATGCTAACCTGCCTCGTTGGGAACCTGGTAGCAGGCTCCCATGCTGACCTGCCTCGTTGGGGACCGAGTAACAGGCTCCCATGCTGACCTGCCTCGCTGGGACCGGCTCCCATGCTCGCCTGTTTCAATGGGGACCGGTTCCCATGCTGACTTGCCTCACTGAGGACCGGCTTCCATGCTGACCTGCCTCGCTGGGGGCCTGATAACAGGCTTCCATGCTGACCTGCCTCGCTGGGGACCTGATAACAGGCTCCCATGATGACCTGCCTCGCTGGGGACCTGATAACAAGCTCCCATGCTGACCTGCCTCGCTGGGGACCTGGCAGCTGCCTCTCGTACTAAAATAGAAACTTGAAGGTGAGAAGTTTGGAGGCAGCACTTGCTAGGGGCAATAACAGTACTCACCGGTCACCAAACTTTTCTTTTACTGTTCGTGAGAAAATACACGCTGGAGATTTTACACCACGCCCCGCCCTGCCAGACGAACGACTCACATTTGTTTTCAAGGTTGCTA
Source organism: Cherax destructor (assembly GCA_009830355.1). NCBI lineage: Eukaryota > Metazoa > Arthropoda > Malacostraca > Decapoda > Parastacidae > Cherax > Cherax destructor. Next base: position 31,312 of record WNWK01004302.1, on the reverse strand, counting down.
TTGTCTCGTTGTTATTCGTAAATATAGATTAATATACGTTAACCCAAACCTAGCTTACCCTAATCTAGCATAACATAACCTTACCTAACTTAACCTGATCTAACCTAACCTAATTAACCTAGCCTAACCTAACCTAATTAACCTAGCCTAACCTAACCTAACCTAATGTGGCATGCTAAGAATATGTTACATTTTATTTGGCGTATGTCACACACCCATATAGGCTGCCTCCAGACCAGCGAACTAGGTGCTAAGGTTTAATGAGGAGGGACCCCGTCGTTATACCAGTACCTTGGTTCAACCAGCCAGTCACAAGGAAGCCAGCCAAAGTTGTGAAGCGATGTGGTACACTTGTTAATCATCCTTGGCAGACTTACCTTCCCATGTGGTCGCTACGGTTCTCACCGTGTCTTGTGATTGCATTTGCCTCGTTGTTCATGGCTGTATATACTGTACATGGGAAAGTGGAACAGAATTCTTCCTCCGTAAGCCATGCGTGTCGTAAGAGGCGACTAAAATGCCAGGAGCAAGGGGCTGGTAACCCCTTCTCCTGTATACATTACTAATTTTAAAAAGAGAAACTTTCGTTTTTCTTTTAAGGTCGCCCTGTCTAGGTGGGATATGGCCGGTTTGTTAAAACTTAAAACACACACACACACACACACACACACACACACACACATATATATATATATATATATATATATATATATATATATATATATATATATATATATATATATATATATATATATATATATATATATATATATATATATATATATATATATATATATATATATATTAATAGCAAATTTGTAAATTCCAGCTTTTTTCTGGTGAATGAAAACACTTACATTCGTAATACATAATCTAACCTAATCTGATTTAACCTAACATAACCTAAGTTAAGCTTATTAAAAAAACGGATGCTGTAAATTCGTATAGAGACTGATGTTTCTAACCACGTCAGAAAACGAACGTAACAGAACGAGCACAGTTTGCCGTCTCCGGCAATCAGGGGGTGAAGATATAAGGTGAAAGTACGAATTTCAGTGAAAGCTTATGCAGGACGCTCAGTTCTTCGCTCACTGGAGTTCTCAGTCACTGTGTGATGTATGTAAGCCTAGGTTTGTCTTACCAGCAGAAAATTGTGAAAAGCCTTGAAATTTAAAAATGGGATATCTGGAAGATAAATTCCTATCTTGCTTCTGGAATTTATATATCCTGAAACCCAATGGAATTTCAGAGAGAGAGAGAATAAATTCGGGTATCTGCTGGTGATGGTGGCGAAGAAATCTTAATCCAGGAGGAAAATACTGCCCTTCACGTCCTTAGATCAAACCTGATTGCCTCTCATTCCCAATTCTACAGGCATTGTATGACCCCCTCCTTCGCTAGGGTTAAATGCTTTCACATACGTGTATGTATAATGATTCACTGTGGAGAATGTGTTGCTGTTGAGGCTGTCTAGAAATGTTAAGCTAAGACCCTGGAAGCTATCTTTTTTTTCGCGTTGCTGAGATTAATTTGGGTCTTAGCTGGTCCATCTGTCTTAGCTGTGCTGTCACTGTTACTGTGTCGTGCTGTCACTGTTACTGTGTCGTGCTGTCACTGTTACTGTGTCGTGCTGTCACTGTTACTGTGTCGTGCTGTCACTGTTACTGTGTTGTGCTGTCACTGTTTATGCGTTGTGATTTCACTGCTCCTGCGTTGTTCAACTGCTACTTCAGTTGTTCTATCACTGGTGTTGTATCGCGTCTTCTGAGCCCAAAGAGGCTTCCAGCAGGCTTCCAGCAGGCAGCCAGCAGGCAGCCAGCAGGCAGCCAGCAGGCAGCCAGCAGGCAGGATAGGTAGGCCATTATCGTTTATATTCAAGTTAATCGATGCCTGCGGTTTCTTGTGCTAAGCAGCTGGTGTAGGCACAACACTGCACTAGTTACACCAACTGTTCCAGCTGGAAGTGGCTCATTAGCGAGCATAATTGCAGCTTGCCACTTTGTTTACTGCGTGTCTTATCACCGGGGCCACTCAGGTACACCGTGGGCACTCAGGTACACCGTGGGCACTCAGGTACACCCTCGCGGAGGATACTTACCTCGGGAGGTGTACATCTCTCAGTGTATGTACACTGAGAGTTTACCCTAAATCTCTCGCTTATAGGTGAACGTGTTCTCGACAGGCGCTGCACAGGAGAAGTGCAGCTGTAAAAACTCGTACAGTAGAAATGCTGTACGCCTGGCAAATTATGTAGCCTTGACCGGGTGCTAATGACCCTCTTAGCCCAGTAGAACACCTCGGTTCATGACTATCGTGGGTCCCCATGTTCCATGTTAATAAGACACAGTATTCGTTTTGTGGCATTTTAACATGACGTTTCGCCCACCACACTCATACAATAGAGAATAAACTAAAAAAACCATTGTGGTCATGACTTGGGATATTAAAAAATGCAAAGCCATTTTTTTTTTATGAAAATGATACTCAAGAATTATTTAAAATAATGAAAATTTGAAGCAAACTCGAGGAAGATATTGGTATGGATGTTCCTCATGCTGCTGCTGCTCCCTCATATTGTTGTCCTTATTTCTGAACTTGCCTTCAACCGCAAATGTAAAATCTTCCTTAATGACTAATCCTTCTTGTCATCCCTCCATTCATTCATTCCCTCGTTTAACGTCGTTAAAATGGCCGTGACTTAGACGGGGTTAGACCCGAGGTTTCTCGCGTCCCTGGCTTGATTTCAGATCTTTTAAATGATCAGAGAGCTGAGTCTGTGCTCCGCGGGTGTAAACTTGGAGGGATCCTCCGCAGAACCCTTGTATACAGACCGAACACATCCTGGGACGTTAAGTCGAACTGGACCCAAGAATTTAAGAAATCGATACAGGAGTTAAACTTTGCCTAGAGCTCAAAACAGTACTGTAATAGCTTGCATGGTAGCACCCTCTGTCTAGAAAACAAGCCTCACCTTGAAAGCTTTTTTCTTACCATATAGTCGACATTTCTTGCCTCTTAAATGCTGTGACCCACGACCCGCCCCCCGCCTCCTCTCCGGCCAATTCCAATAGTCTCCTCAGCACGATCAATGTAACTTAAATCCCCATAAATTGCTTCTGAGATTCCAGCGAGCGTCATATATATCTGAACTTCTGTCACTCTGGCAACCATTAAAAGTAAATCAAAGTAGATAATCACGACTAGAATGCCAAGTTAATGACGCTATAAATTAGGCGAGGGCAAGCATGCATTATCAGGGAGAGTGGCTGAGGCAGAGTAACTACTGCGGCCGCCTCGGGAAGGGGAACCCCTCCACCAGGATATATACTGCCTGATAACGTCGCCAGTCCAGGGAAAAAAATCATTGTGAGTTAGCGCTCGTGTCGGGTCTGTGGCGCAGGTGGTGATAGTGGTAGCGGTGGTGGTGGTGGTGGTGGTGATATCTCTTCCCACGTGGTGGTGGTGCTGGTGATAACATTGGTGTAAGAACCAAGGAAGCTCAACTGATTTTCTGGCGTTAATTTTCATGACCGTTTTCCTTAACACTTGATGATTCGTTCTTAAATTCGGCAACACCTCTTCAAGCCAAGAACAACACTTCTTCAGATGTTCTCAGAAACTGGAAAACTCTAAACTCTAAATGTTCTCTAACATTCAGATGTTTACAAACAATCTTAAACAACCTCAGGAACAGCAGCATCTTCTCAATTCACTTCCGTTACTAGTCAGCTCTCAATTATCATTTCTCCCATCCCCTCATTCCTAGCCTTCGAACAATTAATAAAGACAACCGGGAAAGAAAATTGAGCAGAAGAGAAGGGGAGGAGGGAGAAAATACAAGAAAGTAAGACAGAAAAGAGGTAACAATGAGAGTTTCAATAGTTGAGGCCCAAGAGATGTGATCGGACTAAACACACACACACACACACACACAAAAAAAACAAGACTTATCACAGGACAGTTGGATAGTGTGGCACACCTGGCCTGTGAGAGGCCGGTGGCCACGGATAATCACTATGCTGAGAAAATTTTAAGAAAGCGTGGCAGTGTAATTTGTTGCAAGACATGGAGAACATTGCTGAGAAATGTCAGTATTATTGACTGAGAGGCAGACCCCTCCGTTCCTCCATATTTCATGACGACCTGCCAGGTCTAGTCGCAGAATAACCCAGATTACAGGCACTGTACTACCCCTGGAGGTGGGTAGTACAGTGCCTGTAATCTGAAGGATGGGTGAGGATGTTATATTCTGGAGGTGGGAAGTACAGTGTAAGGGAGCACAGTATAGACAAGCGCCAGGTTATGATAAGGGTATCGAAAGATCACCCACCTCCTGAGCGCCCAGCTTCTCCTTAGTGTCCAGCTCCTCTTGAGCGCCCTTCCAAGTCTGTACTCATAATCTTACAGACCAGGTAATAACACGGTCTGGGTAGCGTACTATCTGTGACTCGCGATTAGCGGACAAAGGATGCAAGTCTCCACCATATCTTGCGCTCAATGACACGCACACACACACACACACACACACACACACACACACACACACACACACACACACACACACACACACACACACACACACACACACACACACACACACACGACACACACACACACACACACGACACACACACACACACACGCGCGAGTGTTGTTTCTCCCAGGTTGGTCCCAAACGCTTACGTAAAATACCACCGAAATCCATTGATTCTAATAGACTTCGCCAAGTACTGACAGCGCCATGAAAACACAGAATCGATCACGGTAACCTCTCCATCGAAGTGGATAATCGAAACACGTCGCCCTGGTGAATTATTCTCTAGATATACATTAACCAGGAATCGTGAAAGTTTTCCTCGGGCAGAAAGACGTAACCTTTACTAAAAAATAATGTTACATTTTTTGTGTTATAATTATATTGAGTAGGGGAGGAGCGTTAAAACCACAAGGAGGAGGGGGAGGGGATCAAACATTACCTGGGGGAATGGAAGGCTATCAGGTTTGAGCCAAGGAAGAGGAGAGAAGATCCAGTTCCTTGCATCAAAAGCCCATTGCCAGCAACAAGACAGCCTTTTAAATCGAGGTTTATACTGTATATCTCATGAGTTAAACAATATCAACAAAATTCAGTAGTATACGACACAGATAATACAGTAGTATACGACACAGTTAATACAGTAGTATACGACACAGTTAATACAGTAGTATACGAAACAGATAATACAGTAGTATACGACACAGATAATACAGTAGTATACGACACAGTTAATACAGTAGTATACGACACAGTTAATACAGTAGTATACGACACAGTTAATACAGTAGTATACGACACAGTTAATACAGTAGTATACGACACAGTTAATACAGTAGTATACGACACATTATTACAATATAATATGACACATTAATACACTAATATACGACACATTTAATACTAAAAAACAGTATATGTATAATCTTCCAAGCAATGTTTATAATTAAATTAGCGGCAGTGAAAAGGCGCTAACAGGTCGGTGAGTCAGGCAGGTGAGTCAGGCGGGTGAGTCAGGCGGGTGAGTCAGGCGGGTGAGTCAGGCGGGTGAGTCAGGCGGGTGAGTCAGGCGGGTGAGTCAGGCGGGTGAGTCAGGCGGGTGAGTCAGGCGGGTGAGTCAGGCGGGTGAGTCAGGCGGGTGAGTCAGGCGGGTGAATGGTGTCAGTACTCGTGGTGAGCTGTGTCTACATCTGGAAGGTTACTGTAACTATTGTAAAGGCTAAATAATCCATGGGTCGAGGAGAAAGTGTCTTGCACTGAGGGGTCGCCACCGCCCAGACCCTTCAATTTTAATGACGCCTCTTGCACTCCTGCAGATAAATGCGGAGGTTAGGAAATGCAGAAGTACAAGGATTCATTATTATCATTATTATTATTATTATTATTGTTATTATTATTATTATTATTATTATTATTATTATTATTATTATTATTACAATTATTATTATTATTATTATTTTATTATTATTATTATTAATAATAATAATATTATTATTATTATTATTATTCCTATTATTATTATTATTATTATTATTATTATTATTATTATTATTATTATTATTATTATTATTACAATTATTATTATTATTATTATTTTATTATTATTATTATTAATAATAATAATATTATTATTATTATTATTATTCCTATTATTATTATTATTATTATTATTATTATTATTATTATTATTATTATTATTACAATTATTATTATTATTATTATTATTATTATTATTATTATTATTATTACAATTATTATTATTATTATTACAATTATTATTATTATTATTATTATTATTATTATTATTATTATTATTATTATTATTATTATTATTATAGTAATAATATTATTATTAAAATAATGTATTAAACACTGCAGACAGAACACCACCAGCATAGCACTGCTGTTGTATCTACATGGTGTTGGTATACATGCAAGTATACATTATGCCTGCATATATAATATTTATATATTCGGTTTTCTTTCGCGACGTATTATGTAAAAGGCGTCAATATTTGGGTACGAGGCGATGTATACTGGTCCAAGGGGCTGGTATTGTGTTGCAGGAACTTAACATAGAGGACAAGCAGTTTGCAACATCACCTCCATTGTAGCACAAGTGTGCAACATACAAGCAGTTTGCTACCTCACCTTCATTGTAGCACAAATGTACAGCATACAGTGCATACAGTTCACTGTATCAAGATAATTTTCCCAACACAGAACGTCTTCAACAGAATCAACATGATAATATTCATACAGGTGCGTGCGGGAGGCAATGGGAGTGTGTTTTATCAAGAGAAGTTAACAGCAAATGTAATTCAGGATGGAGTTTGCCTTCGCTATCCGCTTCAGGCAAATATTTGTGTTTCTGAAATATCTGCAAAGGCCAATTCAGGTTTTCAGGCATTTGCTCGCCCCAGTAATGGCTGTATTAATAAGGCAGAGCAAATGTTGTGGATGTGATAACCTGAGCAGTATTTCTTCTCGTCAGCCAGTAGTGTCGCCAAGCAAATAATGGGGCTTTATAGTGGAAAAGTTAAGGATCCCATCTGTTCACCTCACTCACACACACACACACACACACACAGTTTTAAGAATAGGTACGACAGGGTCCCACTAGGCTAGGAGAGAGAGTGAATCTGGCGAGCGGCAGGCTGAAAGGAGGGACCAGAAGCTAACACTCGTCCACTGCAACCACATATAAATGAGTACACACACACACACACACACACACACACACACACACACACACACACATACACGCCCCGATGGCATGGTGGCTAGCGCTCTTGCTTCACGCACGGAGGGCCCGGGTTCAATTCCGGCGGGGCCGAAACATTTCGAAGTGTTTCGTTACACACACACACATACATACAACAGGCCTAGTGTCTAATCGACATGTGCCTAGGACAAAATGGTAACTAACACACACACGTGAAGAAGCTCGAAAAAGTGCAAAGGTTTGCAACAAGACTAGTCCCAGAGCTAAGGGGTATGTCCTACGAGGAGAGGTTAAGGGAAATCGACCTGACGACACTGGAGGACAGGAGAGATAGGGGGGACATGATAACAACATATAAGATACTGAAAGGAGTTGACAAAGTGGACAGAGACAGAATGTTCCAGAGATGGGACACAGCAACAAGGGGACACAGTTGGAAGTTGAAGACTCAGATGAATCACAGAGATGTTAGGAAGTATTTCTTCAGTCACAGAGTGGTCGGGAAGTGGAATAGTTTAGGAAGTGATGTAGTGGAGGCAGGCTCCATACATAGCTTTAAGAAGAGGTATGATAAAGCTCATGGCGCAGGAGAGTGACCCAGTAGCGGCCAGTGAAGAGGCGGGGCCAGGGGCTATGAATCGACCCCTGCAACCACAACTAGGTGAGTACAACTAGGTGAGTACACACACACCAACTCCAGATAAGGAATCACGATCAGATACAACAGAACCCATAATATTGAACTGGATATTCAACTCCTGCAGCCAATATACAACTATCATCCAGGGCACTGCAGCCGCACACTGCTCATACACCCAAATTTATTTCGTAATAAAAACCGACCTACAGGGGAGGTTGCCCCCTTCCCCTCCCCTGAGGTTAACAATTATTCTCTAGCTTTTGATTTTTTTTTTTTTGGTTCTATTGACAAAACCCCCCAAAAAATTGCATCATATATTATTTTTTGTGTTGCCCACCCGTAAACACTGAGGTCCCGCCGCCGCTCTTGTAGCGCTGCGCGACCTTTCCGCTAGTTGACCATAAAAAAAAAAGAAAAAAGAAAAAAACAATCGCTACAAAAGAACGGGGAAAAAAGGGGGGAGGGGGGCATTTTGCCTGGGAAAAAAATGCAAATTATTCATATTTTTTTTTTTAAATCATTAAAGCCAGTCATTCGCAGCAAATTTATTTCCGTACGTATTGAGTCTGTAAAAAATACGCTTCATTGAACGATTTTTAAACAAATACACATATACGCATACACATACATATACTATATATATATATATATATATATATATATATATATATATATATATATATATATATATATATATATATATATATATATATATATATATATATATATATAATATTTCCAACGTACTGCAAATAGTGATACAAACACACGTACAAGAAACAGGTGTAGCAAGAACACGTACAGTGTGACAGCTTTCATTAAACGACGTTTCGGTCGCCGGTGAGTCTTTTCAGTCATAAGTTGTCAGTCTTTGCCATCCAACCTTCCTTCCAACCTTCCTTCCAACCTTCCTTCTTTCTTTCCAACCTTCCTTCTTTCTTTCCAACCTTCCAACCTCCCTTTCAATCTTATTTCCAACCTTCCTTCCAACCTTCCTTCTTTCTTTCCAACCTTCCAACCTCCCTTTCAATCTTATTTCCAACCTTCCTTCCAACCTTCCTTCCAACCTTCCTTCCAACCTTCCTTCCAACCTTCCTTCCAACCTTCCTTCCAACCTTCCTTCCAACCTTCCTTCCAACCTTCCTTCCAACCTTCCTTCCAACCTTCCTTCCAACCTTCCTTCCAACCTTCCTTCCAACCTTCCTTCCAACCTTCCTTCCAACCTTCCTTCAACCTTCCTTCCACCTTCCTTCCAACCTTCCTTCCTACCTTCCTTCCAACCTTCCTTCCAACCTTCCTTCCAACCTTCCTTCCAACCTTCCTTCCAACCTTCCTTCCAACCTTCCTTCCAACCTTCCTTCCAACCTTCCTTCCAACCTTCCTTCCAACCTTCCTTCCAACCTTCCTTCCAACCTTCCTTCCAACCTTCCTTCCAACCTTCCTTCCAACCTTCCTTCCAACCTTCCTTCCAACCTTCCTTCCAACCTTCCTTCCAACCTTCCTTCCAACCTTCCTTCCAACCTTCCTTCCAACCTTCCTTCCAACCTTCCTTCCAACCTTCCTTCCAACCTTCCTTCCAACCTTCCTTCCAACCTTCCTTCCAACCTTCCTTCCAACCTTCCTTCCAACCTTCCTTCCAACCTTCCTTCCAACCTTCCTTCCAACCTTCCTTCCGCCCACGTAGTACCACAACAAATTTTAAATATACATCCGTGTTGCCTCACAATCTGAAATATATGTATAAAAACAAACACACACCTGCACAACGATACGTAACTACATTTAGGAAGCGTTTTACCTGCCGTGTACACGGCGCCGAGTGCACACGGCGCCGAGTGCACACGGCGCCGAGTGCACACGGGCAATGGGCAAGGGAGGGAGGGGGTGAGGGGGGAGAAATCACGTTAAATATAGTGTTCATTGGCTTTGTAATGAATTGGCAAAGTCATTAAATTTTGCGGCGGAAATGCACGCACATTAATGAAATCAACAAGAGTAATACAATTAAGATGCGAATTTTTTGTAATTTTTGTTGGTCAAAGTTAGCGTTTAATAGCATATATTAACTATCTCTTAGTTATTTTACCTCATGATACCTGCAAAAGACTATTTTCTTGTCAGGGTTTACAAGGAATGCTTTTTTTTTTTTGTTAATTTGTAGCTGACGGATTGATTTCTTTCAGGTATGGTGGCCTGGTGGTTGGCGTGGGCGTACCTGCTCGACCTGGTACGGGCGTTCTGTCCCCCCGGCTGCACCTGTGATGACGCTGCCCCCAGTGCTCGCTGCGTGGGCGTGGGTGTCAACGTAGTGCCTATCCTCTTCAACCCAGGCTTGCGTCGGCTTAACCTGGCCCGTAACTCCATCAGCTCCGTTGACGAAGCTCTCGTCTTCCTTGACAAGCTCGAGGAACTCGACCTCTCACACAATCTTCTAATTTCTGTTGGAAGTGGGAACTTCAAGGCGCAGTCTGCTTTGCTAGAACTGCGTCTGGCCCACAACAATCTCACTTCCCTTACCACTGGGGCCTTCAGGGGATTAGTGGATCTCTCCACTCTTGACCTGAGCCACAACGGCCTCACTGACCTGCCTGTTGGGGTCCTTGACGACCTGCCGCAGCTCACAGTGCTCCACCTGGCACACAACCGCCTGCACCTGCTCACGCAACATACATTCCGTGGAGTACACAATCTTCTAGTTCTTGACCTGTGCGACAACTACTTCAGACACGTGCCAGCAGTGGCTCTGGAAGACCTGTCTTCCCTTAAGTCTCTGCACCTGTGTCGCAACCGTCTCACCCGCCTCGACTCCCTCGCTTTCCCTACTCATACACTCAGCTTTCTCTCTCTCGATACAAACAACATCGACTACATAGACGAGAGAGCTTTTCACCGCCTGCAACAATTGCTCAAACTAAACCTGGATTGCAACACGCTTCACGAGGTGCCGACGAAGGCCCTGTCTTCATTGCCTACTCTAAATTTTCTTTCCTTAAGTAGAAATAAGATAAAAAGTATCGGCCCAAGAGCTTTTAAAGGCCTAGGTCGTTTATCGACGCTGGAGATATCACGGAGTCTCCACCTTGAGAGCGTTCACCACTGGCTCTTGACGGATGCGGAGATCTGCAGACGCTGACCATCTCCCACAACCCACTCCTGCGCCACCTTCCGGAGGGCCTCCTCACCTCCCTCCACAACCTGCGCAGCGTCGACCTGCGCGCTAATGGTTTACAGTCTCTCCCGGAAACGGAAGTTCCATGGAGTTCCTTGAAAAAGATGGATCTTCGAGACAACCCACTGGTGTGTAACTGCTCCCTGCAGTGGTTGGCTGAGCTCCTGGGATCAACCAACACTTCCGTGGCTGCACCTGACCTTCAGTGCGCCGCACCTGACAAACTCCGGGGACTCTACCTATCCCGGTAAACTATTATTAGTTTTCCATTGGTCAAACAACAGCTTGACAAATGACCATTTTAAAATTACAGTTTCATTCATTCAGAGACTCACAGGTAAGGACCCACTAGGGGCGAGGGAAGAGTGGGGACAGACGAAGAATAGCCGGTGAGAGGAAGAACTGCAGTCGAAGAGAAAGAGTCAGGACTAAACCCAACCGCTTGTGGGGTAAACCCCGTATGTAATTACTGTTTAATAAAATTAATAATAATAAAAATATTATTATTATTAAATATATTATTATTATTATTAATTATATTATTATTAGTAGTAGTAGTATTAATTATATTATTATTATTACTAATATTAATTATTTTTATTATTATTATTGGTAGGTTGTAGGTTGGTAGACAGCAACCGCCCAGGGAGGTACTACCGTCCTGCCAAGTGAGTGTAAAACGAAAGCCTGTAATTGTTTTACATGATGGTAGGATTGCTGGTGTCTTTTTTTCTGTCTCATGAACATGCAAAATTTCAGGTACGTCTTGCTACTTCTACTTACACTTAGGTCACACTACACATACATGTACACGTTTATGTATACACACTCATCTGAGTTTTTCTTTGACTTTATCTTAATAGTTCTTGTTCTTATTGCTTTTCCTTTCATATCCATGGGGAAGCGGAATAAGAATCTTTCCTCCGTAAGCCATGCGTGTTGTAAAAGTCAACTAAAATGCCGGGAACAATGGGCTAGTTACCCCTTTTCCTGTATAGCTTACTAAAAAGAAAAAAGAAGAAAACCGTCAAAGTGGGATGTTTGAATGTGCGTGGATGTTGTGCGAATGATAAGAAAGAGATGATTGTAGATGTTATGAATGAAAAGAACCTGGATGTTCTGGCTTTAAGTGAGACAGAGATAAAGGGGTAGGAGAGTTTCATTGGGGAAAAATAAATGGGATTAGGTCAGGAGTTTCAAATAGAGTTAGAGCTAAAGAAGGAGTGGCAATAATGTTGAATAATCAGTTATGACAGGTAAAGAAGGAGTATAAATGCTTAAATTCAAGGATTATGTGGAGTAAAATAAAGGTTGGATGTGAAAAGTGGGTTATAGTAAGTGTTTATGCACCTGGAGAAGAGAGAAGTGTAGAGGAGAGAGAGAGAGATTTTGGGAAATGTTGAGTGAGTGCGTGGGGAGTTTTGAACCAAATGAGAGAGTACTTGTGGTTGGGGATCTTAATGCTAAAGTAGGTAAAAATGTTGTGGAGGGAGTAGTAGGTAAATTTGGGGTGCCAGAGGTAAATGTAAATGGGGAATCGTTAATAGAGCTATGTGTAGAAAGAGGTTTGGTAATAAGTAATACATATTTTATGAAAAAAAAGCTAAATAAGTATACAAGGTATGATATAGCACGTAATGAAAGTAGTTTGTTAGATTATGTATTGGTGGATAAAAGGTTGATGGGTAGGCTTCAGGATATACATGTTTATAGAGGGGCAACAGATATATCAGATCATTATTTGGTTGTAGCTACAGTTAGAGTAAAATGTAGATGGGACAAAAAGAAAATGGCAACAGCAAGTAAGAGAGAGGTAAATGTGTATAAACTAAGGGAGGAGGAAGTTAGGGTGAGATATAAGCAACTATTGGCAGAAAGGTGGGCTAGTGCAAGTATGAGTAGTGAGGGGGAAGGGTGTTGAAGAGAGTTGGGATAGTTTTAAAAATGCAGTATTAGAATGTGGGGCAGAAGTTTGTGGCTATAGGAGGGTGGGTGCAGGAGGAAAGAGGAGTGAGTGGTGGAATGAAGAAGTAAAGGGTGTGATAAAAGAGAAAAAGGTAGCTTATGAGAGGTTTTTACAAAACAGAAGTGTTAATAGAAGAGCAGAGTATATGGAGAGTAAAAGAAAGGTGAAGAGAATGGTGAGAGAGCGCAAAAGAAGAGCAGATGAAAGAGTGGGAGAGGCTCTGTCAAGAAATTTTGCTGAAAACAAGAAAAAATTTTGCAGTGAGATAAACAAGTTAAGAAAGCCTAGGGAACGAATGGATTTGTCAGTTAAAAACAGAGTAGGGGAGTTAGTAGATGGGGAGCTGGAGGTATTGGGTAGATGGCGGGAATATTTTGAGGAACTTTTAAATGTCGATGAAAAAAGGGAGGCGGTAATTTCATGCACTGGCCAGGGAGGTACAACATCGTTTAAGAGTGAAGAAGAGCAGGATGTGAGTGTGGGGGAGGTGCGTGAGGCATTAAGTAGAATGAAAAGGGGTAAAGCACCTGGAACTGACAGGATCATGACAGAAATGTTAAAAGCAGGGGGGGATATATAGTGTTGGAGTGGTTGGTATTTTTGTTTAATAAATGTATGAAAGAGGGGAAGGTACCTAGGGATTGGCAGAGAGCATGTATAGTTCCTTTATATAAAGGGAAGGGGGATAAAAGAGATTGTAAGAATTATAGGGGAATAGGTTTACTGAGTATACCAGGTAAAGTGTATGGCAGGGTTATTATTAAAAGAATTAGAGGTAAGACAGAGAGTAGGATTGCAGATGAGCAAGAAGGCTTTAGAGTGGGTAGGGGATGTATAGATCAAGTGTTTACAGTGAAGCATATATATGAGCAGTATTTAGATAAAGGTAGAGAAGTTTTCATTGCATTTATGGATTTAAAAAAAGGCATATGATAGAGTGGATAGGGGAGCAATGTGGCAAATGTTGCAAGTGTATGGAATAGTAGTAAGTTACTGAAGGCTGTAAAGAGTTTTTATGAGGATAGTGAGGCTCAGGTTAGGGTGTGTAGGAGAGAGGGAGATTACTTCCCGGTAAAAGTAGGTCTTAGACAGGGATGTGTAATGTCACCATGGTTGTTTAATATATTTATAGATGGGGTTGTAAAAGAAATAAATGCTAGGGTGTTGGGGAGAGGGTTGGGATTAAATTATGGGGAATTAAATGCAAAATGGGAGTTGACACTGTTACTTTTTGCTGACGATACTGTGCTTATGGGAGATTCTAAAGAAAAGTTGCAGAGGTTAGTGGACGAGTTTGGGAGGGTGTGCAAAGGTAGAAAGTTGAAAGTGAACATAGATAAAGAGTAAGGTGATGAGGGTATCAAACGATTTAAATAAAGAAAATTTGGATATCACATTGGAGAGAGGGATTATGGAAGAAGTAAATATTTTCAGATATTTGGGAGTTGACGTATCAGCGGATGGGTTTATGAAGGATGAGGTTAACCATAGAATTGATGAAGGAAAAAAGGTGAGTGGTGCATTGAGGTATCTGTGGAGACAAAAAACGTTATCCATGGAAGCAAAGAAGGGAATGTACGAAAGTATAGTGGTACCAACACTCTTATATGGGTGTGAAGCATGGGTTGTAAATGCTGCAGCGAGGAGGCGGCCGGAGGCAGTGGAGATGTCCTGTCTAAGGGCAATGTGTGGTGTAAATATTATGCAGAAAATTCGGAGTGTGGAAATTAGGAGAAGGTGTGGAGTTACTAAAAGTATTTGTCAAAGGGCTGAAGAGGGGTTGTTGAGGTGGTTTGGTCATTTAGAGAGAATGGATCAAAGTAGAATGACTTGGAGAGCGTATAAATCTGTAGGTGAAGGAAGGCAGGGTAGGGGTCGTCCTCGGAAAGGTTGGAGGGAGGGGGTAAAGGAGGTTTTGTGAGCATGGGGCTTGGACTTCCAGCAAGCATGTGTGAGCGTGTTAGATAGGAATGAATGGAGACGAATGGTTTTTGGGACCTGACGAGCTGTTGGAGTGTGAGCAGGGTAACATTTTGTGAAGGGATTCAGGAAAACCAGTTTATTGATTTAGTTGGACTTGAGTCCAGGAAATGGGAAGTACAATGCCTGCACTTTAAAGGAGGGGTCTGGGATAGTGACAGATGGGAGGGACTATTCTCAGCTGTCGTATCTGAGCGCCTCTACAAAGACAGTGATTATGTATGAGTGTGGTGAAAGTGTTGAATGATGATGAAAGTATTTTCTTTTTGGGGATTTTCTTTCTTTTTGGGTCACCCTGCCTCGGTGGGAGACGGCCAACTTGTTGAAAAAAAATTATTATTATTATTATTATTATTATTATTATTATTATTATTATTATTATTATTATTATTATTATTATTATTATTATTATTATTATTGATAAATCTGTAATGGTGGTATAGCACTTATGGTATGGGAGGTAATAAATTTTAATCCCAAGAAAAGGAAGGTAGATCCAGTTTATTGGATCAAAAACCCTCCCCCAGTGTCAAGTGGCTTGTTTCCCACGTTGTCACTTGACCTGGTGTTGCTGCATACATGTCATTACTTACACACTGTTGTTCTCATGAGTGCATTGTCACGCACCACCGCTGTCCTGTGTGCGTCGTTAAGGCATCAGCGTACATGTGCTCAGTGCGCATGTACTCACAATGCATGTACTCACAATGCATGTACTCACAATGCATGTACTCACAATGCATGTACTCACAATGCATGTACTCACAATGCATGTACTCACAATGCATGTACTCACAATGCATGTACTCACAATGCATGTACTCACAATGCATGTACTCACAATGCATGTACTCACAATGCATGTACTCACAATGCATGTACTCACAATGCATGTACTCACAATGCATGTACTCACAATGCATGTACTCACAATGCATGTACTCACAATGCATGTACTCACAATGCATGTACTCACAATGCATGTACTCACAATGCATGTACTCACAATGCATGTACTCACAATGCATGTACTCACAATGCATGTACGCCAACGCCTTGAAGGCAGGAATCGCTGGAACTAAGTGTAAAAGGTATTTACCTACATGTACTCACATATATGTTGTTGATCGGGGTCGAATCTCAGCTCCTAGACTCACTTCTTCCCTTGTCACTTTACTGGGTTCGCTCTCTCTCTCTCCTGGCTTCGAGAGCCCTGTCGTATCCCGTCTTAAAGCTATGTATGGATCCTGCCTCTACCACTTGTGTGTACGTGTGTTTGCAGGTTGGTACCCAGTGAGCAGCTGTGTGGAGAGAAGGTGCAAGTGGTGATAGGCATCGTGGTGGTGACAGCTTCAACAGTCCTCATCCTCACACTCTCTCTCCTACTCTGCAGGTAAGTCACCTAATCATGCGAGATGGTCTAGATCTTGTGTTCAGGATAAGATGAAACAGAAAGATTGGGATTAAAAAAGATCAAATCTGTATACCGCTCACTGTGCTTAATCTCTCTCCCTCACACACACACACACACATATGTATATATATATATATATATATATATATATATATATATATATATATATATATATATATATATATATATATTTATATATATAGTGTGTGTGTGTGTGTGTGTGTGTGTGTGTGTGTGTCGTGCGAATAGGTAAAATTGGTCAATTAGCAAGAATTTCTTTAAAATTAAGTCCTTTCAAAAATTTTCTCGTATACGTTTAAAGATATATATTTTTTTCATTTATGTTAATGTAAAAATTAATCATTTTGTACCAAAATAATCATAGAAAACTTACCTAACCTTATTATAACAAGCACAATTTAATTTACCCTAATCCAACTAAATATATTTTAGATAAGTTTACAATAATTTAATAAGAAACAAACACAATGAAATATATTTTTTTCGTTAGGCTTAAAATGATTTTTGTGCAATTATGGCATACACAAATTTTCGCTTGCTATTTAAGGCAAAAATCGCAATTTTTTACATATTCGGCACGACATATATGTATATAACTATATATAACTGTTGCTTCTCGAACTGAACTACCGTACCAAAGGAGTGCCTTGATTCAAGTGAAGGAGTGCCTTGATTCAAGTGAAGGAGTGCCTTGATTCAAGTGAAGGAGTGCCTTGATTCAAGTGAAGGAGTGCCTTGATTCAAGTGAAGGAGTGCCTTGATTCAAGTGAAGGAGTGCCTGGATTCAAGTGAAGGAGTGCCTTGATTCAAGTGAAGGAGTGCCTTGATTCAAGTGAAGGAGTGCCTTGATTCAAGTGAAGGGCTCTTGACCAAATGAATTTAAATTATCTTCCCCTTTCATTACCTCCCATTCTTCAGGCGCTGTATGACCCCCTACGGGTTTGCCACTTTCCCCATGAATGGAATAACAAACCAAATTCAGCAAAACATCATAACAGACTCAAATTGGTGTACGTATGTGTGTCTGTAAGCACAGAGATTGTGCGAACAGTGAGCTAAGCTTAAGGTTTTGTAGCCATGCCTATCCCACACCTTCATGTATTGACCCATGACTCGGCTTGACCTTTACAAAGTCTTCATATGGAAGGTGACCCACCCTGGACCTTCTACGGTGATTGGTTTTCCCTTGTTATTCTTCCCTGTGCATGCAACTCCCAGTGTAGTCTCCCCTTTCATGCGCCTTCTTGTAGATAAACAAGACACAATTGCAACACATAGGTAACTTAATTCGGAAAGGTTTCGCCTACACAGTAGGCTTCTTCAGTTGAGTACAGAGGAGACAGCAGAAGCAGTAGTGATGTGAAGACGAGGTAATCAGTCCATCACCTTTGAAGACATAGTCTGGAACAATTGTTCCCGACTATGTCTTCAAGGTCTGTTCAGTAGTCCGGAACAATTGTTCCAGAATATGGAGCAGAACTCTTATCCAGGCTGAGGGACTGACCACCTCAAAACTACGTCTTCAAGGGTGATGGACTGATTACATCGTCTTTACATCTCTACTGCTTCTGCTGACTCCTCTGTATTCGACTGAAGAAGCCTACTGTGTAGACGAAAGGTTTCGGAATTAAGTTATCTAACTGTTGCACATGTGTCTTACTCATCAACCTGTCGGTACTGTGTACCATTATCATTGTCACCTTCTTGTAGACGCGTTCCACTTTTGTTATCGCGATGACCACCTTTTATCAATCTTAAGAGTTACTTCTCTGCGCTCCTCTCCCACTTGACACCACTTTTCCACTTGATATCACTCTCTTATTTATCACTCTGCCACTTGATATCACTCTCTTATTTATCACTCTGCCACTTGATATCACTCTCTTATTTATCACTCTGCCACTTGATATCACTCTCTTATTTATCACTCTGCCACTTGATATCACTCTCTTATTTATCACTCTGCCACTTGATATCACTCTCTTATTTATCACTCTGCCACTTGCTCACACAATTATCAGATTAACTTTAGCGTTTAATTTTCTTTTCACTTCTTTCTACTTGGGGTATTTCGGTCTCTATATATGCAGACTTGTTCCACACATACAGACTTGTTCCACACATGCAGACCTGTTCCACACATGTAGACCTGTTCCATACTACCTTCACCTGGTTCCTTTCCCCTCCCTATATCACCGTTCATTACATTATCTTGTCCTCAAAAAGTTATTTAAGGCGTGGGCCGAGTCGTTATTATAATATAAGCGATAAATAAAACCGTCTAGTAGATAAATAAGACACATGTGCAACACTTTGGTATATTTATTGTAGATGCAATTTATTTATATATTTATTGTAGATGCAATTTATTTATATATTTATTAAGATGCAATGAAGGTGCCCAACTGTTACATATAGTATTACTACGACTACTACTGATATTACTACCACTATTTTTGCTATTACTACTATATTACTACTATTATTATGACCATTGCTGCTGTTACTACTATTAGTACAACTACTACTGCTATTATTCACCAATGAAGCAAATGCACACTAATGTTACCTTTTGCTTCCTGCTGCAGGTACTGGCGGCGACAACAGAGAGCCAAGTTGGGTGGCGGATGGCCTCCTGACCCCTTAGCTCCGTGGCCTCCACAGGGGCGTCCGCCCCCCAACAGACACGTCATGGCGGAGGAGTACGTCTACCATACCCCAGCCTCCATCACCAAGATCCCTGTCACCAAAGTCTAGAGCCGCCATTATTTCTACGTTCGTGTGTGAAGGATGATTCCCTGCCTGAGCATCCATCTTCCCGACCTACCTTCAGAGCGTTTGGGGATGGACATTATTATATTTATACAGTCCATGGAGTTGTGGAGGCTCGATCCTCCGTCCGCTAATTCGCAAAACAGCCACTCTACTCTCGTAGACAGACATTTGCTGGAGGTAAACAGAACTTCAATTAAGAGACTTGGCAATGTCTAGTGTGCTCAGTACCTGTTGGAATCCCAAAATAAAATGTTATGAAGGTAGTGAGTATATACACATGTGTGTGTCCATATAAACGTAAACGAACTTGCATTATTATGTATGTATGTATGTATATATATATATATATATATATATATATATATATATATATATATATATATATATATATATATATATATATATATATATATATTCATGCAAGTTGATGCAGTTAAACAACCCAAATTACAAAAAAAGTGTATTATTACACACACACACACACACACACACACACACACTTTTTCATAGTTCGTTTTCTTTAAATTGTTAGTAGTGACGTGATTAACATGTTTTTAATAATAAATGATTTTTATACGCATGACTTACACTATCATCTGATCCCACTACACTCAGCTGGAGTCTTCAAAATAACTTACGCTTATATTCTAATGTTGTAGATGTTAATAATGCTTCGATTAGTTGCAAACTTGCTTTCAAATGCACCACTCAAAGCAAATCATCTATACGATTAAACATTTCCTTTTTTTTCAATTTGCATTGTATTGTTAATGTTAAAAAAAATCGATCTCATAGATAAAGGAAGTAAGGATATGTATGTAGTGATGTGTTCCTCGGCTAGAGGGACTCCCTGTTTGAACACGTCCAGAACCCTTCCCATCCCCCTCGCTAGACTGTAAGTTTGTAGTGGTGAAGTTAATCCTCATATGAGTGAGTCAAGCTCTCTGACTATACTGCAGGATAGAGACTAGTGACGGAGGAAATACCCGTACAGAGGGGCCAGCCATACCCCTCGCTGCTATACTGCAGGATAGTCACCACGGTAACCCCCAATATGCCTGCGTCCAGGACTCTCTCTCACTAATTTTTTTTCAGGATACTAGTGACGGAGGAGGTTGTTGGAAGAAGCTTTCACCGGAGTGTTGAGGTTGTCACTGTCAAAACTGTGTGTTGGGACTTGATGACTGACACTTGTCTTCTGCTATATTATAGCCACGACCTTCAGTGTTACTTTGTCTTCACATTACGACTTTATTTGTGAATAAATTGTTTTTATATAGATCAGAGACAAATATATACACCTGTGTGTGTTTGTTTTAGCCATGTACATTCAGACATGGTAGATATGGTATGTGATACACACAGGTTGTTGAAAAAAAATGCAAACATTAAGACATTTCTGACTGACGAAGTCGTAATAACACGACTATAAACAAACCAAGGAACGGGTGAGGTTTTGAACCCATGGCAGGAGTGTCTTAAAACTTATAGAGGCCGGTGCGTTAACCAGCTGGCCGAGTAGTTAACACACTGGCTTTTGAGTTTTAGGACTCGCTTGCCATCGGTTCGATCCCCCACCTGTTTCCTGATTTATTTACTAGGACATTTCACTGGGAACGTTTGAGTCGTGGAACCTCAACGTTGCAGTCAAATTACTGATGAGGTCGACTCTTCAGCAGATACTCGCGGGTATATACGCTCTCCTGAATCATCATGCACTCACAATGCTGAGTACCACTCACAATGCTGAGTACCACTCACAATGCTGAGTACCACTCACAATGCTGAGTACCACTCACAATGCTGAGTACCACTCACAATGCTGAGTACCACTCACAATGCTGAGTACCACTCACAATGCTGAGTACCACTCACAATGCTGAGTACCACTCACACAATGCGTAATACCTGAGCCGGGAGGACACAGCTCCCAGATACTTTCGGTCACAGGGCCGAAACGTTGCCAATGAAAATGTCCCAGTGTTTGCATTTTTATGTTTGTATCGAGCATTCATGACGTCTCGTTGGGCTTATTTATGTAACTGCATTCACCTTATCAGTCTATTTTGCCGGTAAAATGGAGTACATATTGTCGACTGATGCGAAGACAGACACGGGCTGCAGAAAAAGCTTTGAATGGGACAACGTTTCGCCCTCCCCTAATAAAAGCTTCTCCTGCATCTTATGTCGGAATTGCTTGATAGTTGTTCAGTTTGCCACGATCCTCCAGTCAACTTTGTAACAGCATCAACCTTCATGCAACCTCTGTGTCAACCATATTCAACCGGTGTGCTACCCGTGTGTTAACCGTATGTGCTAGCCATGTGCCACCTGTATACTACCCGTATAATGCCCGTATACTACCCGTGTGCCACTCAAAGTATGTCATTGCCTCCTCCATTTTTTTTCACCGCTTCGTTATTGCATAGTGGGTTAGCTTCATGCGAATTCGCTTTAAGCGCCATCGGCCAGGAACGCATCTGTCGCATAAAGCGAGGGTTCATGTGAGGCGCAAAGCTCGTGTGGGTCTCTCAGCGCATGGAGTGGTGGAGGCTCGACCCTCCGTCCACAGATCGCGAGATAAACTGTTCTCTCGTAGCCTGGCTATCACCCCCATCCCGCCACCTCTCACAGCCTCAACAGCCCTCCAAGCTGACCTCAAGCGAAGGAAATCACTTATGACTGCGTTTTTTGAGAAACTTATGCCCTTGGATAAGCTCCCGCAGCCCCCGAAGGAGAGAACTGCAGCTCACCTGGGGTAAGCTCTAGCGAAGCCTCCGGGGAATCCACCTCGGTGACGTCTTCCCCCGTGAGAAGCTATACAACTTTACTGGGACATTTAGGCGAGACTGACTCACTCTGTGGCTAATTACCGGGAGAAGCGAAAGCCGAGGTGACACACCGTGGGAGGTGACACCGCCCACGACCACACATTGCAAGTTGACCTGCAGTCATGCAATAGAATTTCACCTCTGAGCATTCCAGTTTTCTCATACAGTGGCAAGGTGATCATTATTTTGAGAAATTACGTCGTTAAGTAGAACATCTCGAGAAGTGAACTGTTATAAGGTAAGATAAGATTTCGTTCGGATTTTTAACCCCGGATGGTTAGCCACACAGGATAACACAAAAAAGGCAGTGCGTCATCAAGGGACTGTCTGTCTTGTGTAACAATGTATCGAAGAAGAAGAAGAAGAAAATAAAATGAAAGAAGAAACGGAAGAAAGAAAATGGATGAAGATAAAGAAGAAAGAAAATGAAAGAAGAAGACTTTATTCGGATTAGTAACCTGGGAGGGTTAATAACCTAGGATAATCCAAACTAAGGCGAGAGGCGATTTATTTCCCCTCGGGACTATCTGAAAGTCCTCCCATAGGATACGATCCACTGGAGTCAACTAACTCGTAGGTATCTGCTTACTGCTAGTTAGGAAGGACGGAAGGTTTTAGGACGCTTAACCATACATCCCACCTCGTCCAGGGTTCGACCCAGATACTTTCGGTTGGGACAAACGTGCTACGTACCACTGTTCTATAAAGTGTCGAAGTACACAAATTATCAGACCAGCATATGACAGACAACTTCAGTTAATGTCTAACAAATCTAAGACTAATTCCAGCGTCACAGTCTTAGACGTACTCCAGTGTGAAAATCTTAGACGTACTCCAGTGTGAAAATCTTACACGTACTCCAGTGTGAAAATCTTAGACGTACTCCAGCCTCCGTCTCTTGTATGAGATACGAATGAGCACTTATCTAAGTGGTGTCCACCGAGGAAGTGTTTCTTTCATCACTTTAAAAAAACTTGAAGCCAGACAGGTAAAAAGTAGTAATTTAAGTAATTGCTCGTTCAAGAAGACGGCGCAATATTCATCAGCAGAGTAAACACAGTTATTTATGCCTCAGGAAAGTTTCTCTATTAAAAACTTTTTGCCCCCTTGCATGTGTCGCAGAGAGAGGGAAGAAAAATGCAGATTTCCAGATGATGATTTAGAGAGAACTTTGATTACGCACGAGAGCAGTTTGTTGCTAAGTTGATAAATTCCTGTTGTAGACGTTAAGAAAATAGATGTAGTGCAGACATGTCCGAATCTGTAACTGCAGAGCTTCATGCTGATGAAGAAACGAGCTTAATTTAGAAGCTTATTCACCTAAGCTTTACCCAAACTGGTGAACCAGACGAAATGCAACTGAATCAGACGAACCAATTATTGAGATTATATTTATGTAAAGTTCTAAACACGTAACTAAAACCAAATTCTCGCAGCCAGATTTCCCTCCCAGATTTTCCAAATAATACCACAGCTAGACCAGGTGACGATGGAATCCTGATTCGGCGGGCACAAGGATTTCCAGCTTGAAAACGAAATTCATGCAGCAGATCGTTGATGCCGAGCAGTGCCCTTGAAGGCTCGAGTTGGGCTGGATTGGTTCATCACAGGCAAAGAGCTGGGGTGTTGATTCACTCATGTTGATATCCATTTGCTCAATAATGTTAGACTGTAAACACTAAGGTAATGCTGTTCTGGTCCCCCGTGATTGTCACAGCTAAGTCAAGTGGATAGTGACCAAGTAGTTCCGACGTCGGTGTCCTGTCCAGTACTCTGCCACTTGTACTCTACCTGTCTTATACACGGTCTCACCTGTACACCATCTGTCCCTGACACATCCTGTCTTACACACTACCTGCTCAGCTAACATGTTACACAACTAGCGGACTACCTATCAGGAGCACAAGTCTTTCTCAGCACCACCTGCACCAGCACAAGCCTTTCTCAGCACCACCTGCACCAGCACTCATCTCAGCATCTTTCCCCTCTCTCTCTCTCACACACACACACACACACATATACACATAGAGTCATAGAGTTGTCAGGAAGTGGAATAGCCTAGAAAGTGACGTAGTGGGGGCAAGAACCATACATAGTTTTAAGACGAAGTTTGATAAAGTTCATGGAGCAGGGAGAAAGAGGACCTAGTAGCGATCAGTGAAGAGGCGGGGCAAGGAGCTATGACTCGACCCCTGCAACCACAAATAAGTGAGTATAGGTGAGTACACACACACACACACTATAGGCACCTCTCTTGTGTACACTGTCCTCGGAAGCCATCCATAAGTTGTACTTTTAAAACGTAGCTCTTTACCCAACTAGTTTAGTGTCAGGCGACACTAAACTAGTTGGTACGACGCTCTTATAAATGCAGACAAGTAAGGTGTACATAACAACGGAGCATTAAATTAGGAATACCAGCAACAGGACACAAGAGTTGAGGACCACCACAACAGGTATACTGACCCATGCTCAATGCCTCCACCCTTCAGTGTGCTCACACATCAGTAGCTCTCTTGTCAAATGAGTACTTTTCCCCCACATTGTTTTCATATCCGAATTAATCTTCCTTAAATTCTTTTTTCTTCTTTTAGTTGGTCAATTATCTTCCTCAGGGTTTGTCAGATTTAAGAAGAACATCATTCAACTGAGGTGAGATATTCTCGCTTGTAACACTGAGAGTAAGAACATTGATGTCCTAACACATTCCGTTATTGTCCTCTGCTGTGTGTTGCTGCGTCCCATCAATACTTCAGCGTCTTTCACATTCATTTTTATGGTTCCACTGTTCTTATGTGCTGAGATACTGCATCATTATTATTACCCCCAGTGTAACACTTGTCACAGTCGGCGCATCGAATATTGTCAATGCCAAGGCTCATCTGGGTATCTTCCGAAAATCTTATATATTGCTCATATGGCCTGTGTATAGTTCAATATATATATATATATATATATATATATATATATATATATATATATATATATATATATATATATATATATATATATATATATATATATATATATATATATATATATATATATATAATAAGTTAATTTGTTAGCACATACAGTATGTTATAATCTTTTGCAGTAATCTTAATCAACAATATTTACGCTTATATATGGGATTTACTTATTAAAATTAGTAATACTAGTTACAGTATTTGGTTGACATCATACTTCACAAATTTTGTATTTTTGTAACAAAAATAAATATTGACTGAAATAAAGGAACAAAAACAGATCTACATGTCTACATATCCTTGGTGCAAACATTCAGAAATCCGGCACCATTACGGGTGCCTGTCTTCAGCGCCCCGTGTAGCTTATAATGGAGCTCTGATGGGTGTCTCTCAGTCTTCGGTCTTCTATGTAACTTAGTACGGGGCTTTGTTGGGTACCTGTCTGTCCGGTTCTCTTTATAGTGCACAGCTTAGGTAGGTGTCTGTCTTCAGACCTTATATTGAGGTTTTGTAATGACTAGATTAAATTTAACTGATTTATGAATTGATAAATCATAAGATTTATAGCCTAACCTGGTGAACAATGGTTTTCCCAACGCTGGAAATGATGCGAAAACCTACAAAAGCCTCATCACGTAAAAGTATTTTGGGCTGGGTGAATAGTCAGCGTCAGTGCCAAGTACCTCCATGGTGCTGGTGAAATCGAAAAATAACACTTGTAGGAAAAAAGCTGACCTTTTCCTAAATACGACGTGTCAGAAGACAGACACAGGCGAGGTAGAACGGTTGATGGTGGAGTTAGAGTGGTACACAAAAGTGGGAAATAAGTCACTTGGTTTAGCTTTATAAGGTTATCCCAGTAATCTACACATATTTTGCCATGTAAAAAAATTGTAATCATCCAAAAATTGTGAATTTGTGCCTAAATAAACTTACTTATTTACGTACTTACCTACTTATTTACTTACTTGCTTATTAATTATTGGTTCACTAGGTATATTAGGATAATTAAAATCGCCATATAATTCTTCAAAAGGTCCTCCCCAACGGAGGGAGGTGCCTTGATTCCATTGAGGAAGGAAGGGGGGCTATTGATTCAGGTAATTTGACCTGTCCTTTCTCTCCATATATCACCTCTCATTGCCTCGTATTCTATCAGGCGCTGAATGAATTCTACGAGTTTAGCGCTCCTCCTATCTCTTAAATTTAATAATAACAATGGTGAAGTCCCGGGTTCAAACCGCGGGCGATGTGAGATCTATTAACAAATCTTCTTGCATTTAACGCCAATCATCACATAGCAGTTTAATAGGCTGTTGTGGGTGGCATCCTGGAGATGCCACCCACAACAGGACCTCACAGGAAATAAGCCACACGACTTGGCTTTCCTGGCGGTTGTAGTGGGTTAGTAACTACAGCTAGGAGTTAGCCTAAGAAAATCTTAAACTTCGCCTCACGTATGAGTTTTCTGCCATTTTTATCATTGTGGAAACTAATCGTGTTAGTAGTAGGCTGTACTGATGATAATGATAATGTGTGTGTGTGTGTGTGTGTGTGTGTGTGTGTGTGTGTGTGTGTGTGTGTGTGTGTGTATACTCACCTAATTGTGGTTGCAGGGGTCGAGTTTTAGCTCCTGGACCCACGTCTTCGCTGGTCATTACTAGGTCCACTCTCTCCCTGCGCCAAGAGCTTTATCGTACCTTTTCTTAGTGTGTACTCACCTAGTTGTACTCAGCTAGTTGTGGTTACAGGGATCGAGTCACAGCTCCTGGCCCCGCCTCTTCACTGGCCGCTACTAGGTGACTCTTCCTGCTCCATGAGCTTTATCATACCTCTTCTTAAAGCTATGTATGGATCCTGCCTCTACTACATCACTTCCCAGACTATTCCACTTCCTGACCACTCTGTGACTGAAAAAATACTTCCTAACATCACTGTGATTCATCTGAGTCTTCAACTTCCAACTGTGACCCCTTGTTGCTGTGTCCCATCTCTGGAACATTCTGTCTCTGTCAACCTTGTCGATTCCTCTCAGTATTTTATAAGTCGCCCGCGCGTGTGTTAGTTACCATTTTGTCCTAGGCACACGTCGATTAGACACTAGGCGTGTGTGTGTGTGTGTATGTATGTGTGTGTGTGTGTGGAGTATTTTTTTTTTTTACATTAGTTACCACTTAACTTGAAAATGACAGCCAGAATTAATGATCACGTCGTTAATCTTCATTTCTGCTTTTCCTCCTTATTCCCTCCATGATCCCCTTCCCCTTCCCTCCTCTCCCTCTCCCTCAAACATGAGAGACAGGATAAGAGTGAAGGATGGAGGGGAGAGAGAGCTTCTGACTAACTGAAGTTTTAGTTGCACTGATTTCCTGGTAAAATCACACGGGTTTGCACACGGGTACAGAAGAGGCTGGTGTTGAACTTTGTACAGCATGTGTAGGTACCTTTGTGATTCAGCAAACTTGAATAATTAGTTCCGGAGCAAGTTTGTAGACAGCAAACACGGTCCTGCTGAGCTGAGAGTAGGGGGGGGGGAGAGGGAACTCTTTGTTCCTCTTGTTGACTGCCTGAGGGAAGAGGTCTGATGGGGTGGAGTTGGGTGTGGTTGGTGGGTTGTAGGGCGTGGTTGTATTAAGGTATGGTTGATTAGGGTGTGGGTGTAGTTGGGTGTGGTTGTATTTCGGTGTGGTTGGTGTGTGGGTGGACTTGGTGGGTGGTAGCGAATGATTATTGTAGTAGTGTGTGGTTGTTGTAGTGTGTGGTTGTTGTAGTGTGTGGTTGTAGTGTGTGGTTGTTGTAGTGTGTGGTTGTTGTAGTAGTGTGTGGTTGTTGTAGTGTGTGGTTATTGTAGTGTGATTGTTGTAGTGTGTGGTTGTTGTAGTGTGTGGTTGTAGTATTAGTGTGGTTGTTGTAGTGTGTGGTTGTTGTAGTGTGTGGTTGCTGTAGTGTGTGATTGTTGTAGTGTGTGGTTGCTGTAGTGTGTGGTTGTTGTAGTGTGTGGTTGTTGTAGTAGTGTGGTTGTTGTAGTGTGTGGTTGCTGTAGTGTGTGGTTGTTGTAGTGTGTGGGTGTTGTAATGTGTGGTTGTTGTAGTGTGTGGTTGTTGTAGTGTGTGGTTGTTGTAGTGTGTGGTGGTTGTAGTGTGTGGGTGTTGTAATGTGTGGTTGTTGTAGTGTGTGGTTGTTGTAGTAGTGTGGTTGCTGTAGTGTGTGGTTGTTTTAGTGTGTGGTTGTTGTAGTGTGTGGTTGTTGTAGTGTGTGGTTGTTGTAGTGTGTGGTTGTTGTAGTGTGTGGTTGTTGTAGTGTGTGGTTGTTGTAGTGTGTGGTTGTTGTAGTGTGTGGTTGTTGTAGTGTGTGGTTGTTGTAGTGTGTGGTTGTTGTAGTGTGTGGTTGTTGTGTGTGGTTGTTGTAGTGTGTGGTTGTGTGTGTGTGTTTGTTGTAGTGTGTGGTTGTTGTAGTGTGTGGTTGTTGTAGTGTGTGGTTGTTGTAGTGTGTGGTTGTTGTAGTGTGGTTGTGTGTGTTGTTGTGTAGTGTGTGGTTGTTGTAGTGTGTGGTTGTTGTAGTGTGTGGTTGTTGTAGTGTGTGGTTGTTGTAGTGTGTGGTTGTTGTAGTGTGTGGTTGTTGTAGTGTGTGGTTGTTGTAGTGTGTGGTTGTTGTAGTGTGTGGTTGGGAAGTAATAGCAAGTGTATTATCACAAACATGTGAACGCTAAACCCACAGGGGGTAATAAGGCACAAGTTGACATGCAGCAGCGCACAATTTCCGCATGGCAATTATCATACTCTCGAGTAAGCGCTAAACCCTCAAGAAGTTTTGCCTCCTGGCCAATGGGGTGGCCAGTCAACTTTGAACGAAGGAAGATGCAGCTCAAATTCCTCGGATCAAGTGCTCTTCCATCCTCGAATGGCAGATATAACAGTGGAATCATGTCCGCTGGCAGAAATAAACGTAATATACAATAAGCTTTCTTGTGAAACTCCTTTATATATATGGTGATTTTTTTTAATACAATTGATAAAGAATATCTGAAAATGAATAGAAAGTGGAATGACTCACGGAATCGTAATAAGAAAATTACAAACAAAGGGTCATAGAGTGCAGCGGGGCAGGGAAGTGCAGGGGTAGAGGGGAGCAAGAGGGAGAAAGGGCTGTGAGGAGTGCTAGAGGCATCAGCATCAAAGTTTGTGCAGTAAATCAGTTGCTGACAAAAAGCCAACGAGAGAGTCTGGGTTAAAGGAGAGTCCATCAGCGAGTGGGGAAGGTAAAGTAAGGGCAGCAGAGCAGTGACGACGGTGGAGGTAAATTCTGCGTGCTCGTTGATAGAGTGGGCAGTCCAACAGAATATGGCTAACAGAAACGGGAACCTGACATTTCTCACAGAGAGGATCAGGGCACCTCTCCATGAGATACCCGTGAGTGAGACAAGTGTGGCCTATGCGAAGACGGGAGTGTAACAAATTAGGGAATGGGCGAGTTTCAGGATTCTCTTACCATGGGTTCAAGTCTCTCCCATTCCGTGATTTGGGTGGAATGTCCTTCGTAGTGCATGATGTACAATTGTGGATGCACTTTTTCTTTTGCAGTTACAGAAAAATCATACTATATTGACGAGCTTCATAAGATTACTATAATTATTATAATCATGGGGGAGCGCTAAACCAGTAGAATTATACAGCACAGGTGGAGGGGTGGAAGGTATTCAGGCTTGAGGGAACTGGAGCACAGATCCAACTCTCTAGATCAAGAGCCCCTCACCAGCATCAAGGGACCTCCCTTGAGGGGAATTAATGGTATATAATGCCGATAAGTTGGTGAATGAGACACATGCACCAATTGGGTATCTTTATTTTTTAAATGTTTTACGTGGACAACAACTTCTTCAGTTATTATATACAAGCTAGTGTAACACTGGAGACAGGAGGGCCCCACTTATACAGCAGATTAAGTTCCAGGCCACTGATGCAAAGAAAAAGAAAATGCTGTAAAGCGAAACATAGCCTTTTTTTTCAATTTCAAATGCATTTCAAAGCCTGATAACATATTTACACTATTATATATTAAGTGAGCAATAGAGTTAGGCCTAAAAAAAATTCATATCCAGCACAGGGCTGAAGAGGGGTTGTTGAGGTGGTTCGGACATGTAGAGAGGATGGAACGAAATACAGTGGACCCCCGCCTAACGAGCAAAATTCATTCCAGAAGCCTGCTCAATTGCCATTACCGAACGAATTTACTTAATTAAGAAATGATGTCACGTAGGTTAGTCTATTTCATACCCCCAAAAATACACTTCCACAAGCACTTACAATATTATACTTACATAATTGTACGATTTCCGGGGTGCTCGTTAGGCGGGGGTCCACTGTAGAATGACTTCGAGAGTGTATAAATCTGTAGTGGAAGAAAGGCGGGGTAGGGGTCGGCCTAGGAAAGGTTGGAGGGTGGGGGTAAAGGAGGTTTTGTGTGCGAGGGGCTTGGACTTCCAGCAAGCATGCATGAACATGTTAGATAGGAGCGAATGGAGACAAATGGTTTTTAGGACTTGACGTGCTGTTGGAGTGTGAGCAAAGTAACGTTTATGAAGGGATTCAGGGAAACTAGCAGGCCGGACTTGAGTCCTGGAGATGGGAAGTACAGTGTCTGCACTCTGAAGGAGGGGTGTTAATGTTGCAGTTTTATAACTGTAGTGCAAGCACGCCTCTGGCAAGACAGTGGAGTGAATGATGAAAGTTTTTCTTTTTCAGGCCACCCTGCCTTGGTGGGAAATGGCCGATGTGTTAATAAAAAATAATTACTTGACGCTTGAAATTGAATGATTGCAAACAAACCACTGTACAGGTGGGGCTCGAGCTCACGGCAAGTGATTCATAAAACTCCAGGCCAGCACGTAAGCCACAGAGCCAGCTGGCATTTGTGGTCACAGTGGGACCATGCTAACTTCCCTATGGTGTATAAATATACCTAGTTGGATGAATCTTATTGTAGCCAGCTGGCCCAGTGCCTTATGCACTGGCCTGAGGTTTCATGACTCGCTTGCCGCTAGTTCAAGCCCCACCCTTATTGTGGTTTACTTACCTTAAAATATTTTCATCCTTAGCTTATAATCTGTGGTGAATATATTTATTGCAGGAAGTATGATTATTATTATTATAATCAAGGGGGAAGCGCTAAACCTGTAGGATTATACAGCACCTGTGAGGATGATGTTGAAGGTATTCAGGCTTAATTCAGGGAACTGGAGCACAGATCCAATTCCCTAGATCAAGAGGCCCTCACCAGCATCTAGGAACC